>RJWT010005253.1:0-31354 GCA_004365215.1 Cuniculus paca | reverse complement strand
AACATTAAATAGAAGTGGTAGTAAAGGAGCACATTAGGCTTATTTTATAACTCAAATGGAATTCTTTTAACATTCATCATTATATATGATGTTTCTGTAGATCTTATGAATACTCCCTTATAGACTAAAGCAGTTCTTTTGTATTTGAAGTTTGCTAAATCTCTGTATCTGATAAATTCTGAATTTTACCTTCATGGTGGATTTTTACTTTCACTATCGTGTATAGTATCCCCTCTGTGTTTTTATATGCTATGGAATATGAGATTTCTACTATCAGTTTCTATTCACTTGAAACATATTTTCAATTATTTCATTGTGTGTGTGTGTGTGTGTGTGCACATGCACATGTATGTCTGTGTGTAGGGGATAACTCATTTAGATTGTTTATGTGTAACTCATAAGAATTTTATAATTTGCATTTTTGTTTTTCATCTAATATGACAATCTCTGCCTTTAATGTCTTGTAATTACATTTAATGTGATATATACATAGACATTTTTCACTAGCTTACTTTATGTACTCTGTTTATCAAAAAATAACAAATACATTGTTCCTTTTCATTTTCCTTTTTGCCAAATGCCTATAGTTGGATTGCTAATTCTTTTTTTTTTCTTTTAATTAAGTTTATTAGTACACTTTAGATACACAAAATAATCACATTCATTATAGGAAATTTGGGCCGGGGATTTAGCTCAGCGGCCTAAGTGCCTGCCTGGCAAGCGCAAGGTCATGAGTTCAATCCCCAGTGCTGCCAAAAATATAAAATAATAAAAAAATAAAATTGAGGGTTTTTCATTATAGGGAATTTGTACCTGTCCATAGTAAAGCTTCATTCTTTCATTTTTTTATTATTTCTTTTTTTATTTTATTTTAAAGAGAATAGAACAAAACAAAGCAAAACAAAACAGAATAGAGTCAAACACAATATAGTATTTCAGAACAGAACACTGAAAGCAATACAGGTCTTCAAAACAGCAACAGGAGATTAACAATGGCTACCCTAGTGTTTCTTGGTTTCTTCGAAGTGGTTGTTCATACATTTACAGACAATCAACTCAAACAAAACAAAATAATATAAAACCAGATAAAACAAAAGAATGAAAGCATCACAGGCCTTCAAGTCAGACAAGAAACTAACAATGGCTACTGTAATGTTCCCTGTTTTTCAAAAGAACTGTTCCTTTCTTCTCTTTTCCTCCATTCTTCTCTCTCTTCAACCCTTCTTCCTTTCCTTGAATGGAAAAGAAAAAAATGGAAAAAAGAATTGCTAATTCTTTTAAGTTTCTTTTTTTACCTTCTAATTTTAGAAACCATAGATTCCATGTATCTTCTATGATACCCACTTATTTGTAATATCCAATTTTAATAAAAATATTCTAATAAATTTGTCACCTAGGATTTAAATTATCAAGAATCTTAATGCTCTTAATTTAACAAACTTTTCTTCCTATTAACTTATATGTGTGAAAGATTTAATTTACCCTTTTAATTAATGTTTTATCTCTATTGATTTTAAAATTTACAAAGTTTTTCAATACATTAGCTTTTTGTATATAAATACTATATATAATTGCATCTACATTATATATAGTTACCTTTGGTTTCATTTTTATTCTTACTGAGGGATATTATTTCTGTCTTTTTTTTTTCCTTTTTTTCCTTTTTTTGAAACAGGGTCTCTCTGTGTGGTCTAGGCTGGTTTTGAACTCACAATGTAATCCAGGCTGGCCTTGAATTCAGTGATCCTCCTGCCTCAGCCTTCTGAGTAATGGGATTATAGACATACACCATGGAATATTCTTTAATATCTATTCTTTAAAAATCTACAGGTCTTCTAATCCTAATTTCTGTGGTCTATAATGGCTTACTTTTCTCTCATTCATTCAGGAGAGTCCTATTTTAAATAAATTTTTGTAGTGCTGGAGATGGAACCCAGTGTCTCACACATGGTAGGCAAGCTTTCTGCCACTGAGCCATATCCTGGTCACATATAACATTTTAGAATGACAACTTTGCCCATTTACAGCACACTAATGCTAGTCGTTTATTATCTTCTGAGCTCTTTTCACTAATGAGAATTTTCTGTTAGTTAAATCATTGTTCCTATTTGATAATTATTTGCTACCTTTAGTTACTTTTAATATTTCCCCTTATTCAGAAAGATTAACTCGTAAAAGTGTCTAAAAAAGCCTGTTTAAGAGACAAATGACATTATAGCTTTTATGAAAATCAAAAAGCATATGAAACAAAAAAGCAGTATAATGAGCCAAGAGCTACACATTTATTTTTGTATTTATATAGCATTAGGTCTAAAAAATTCCTTTCTCTTGATTTTTAAAGTTGTGCAGTGGTTTCTTACTTTAAAGGTATATAATTGACCTGATTTAGATGCTAATTTGTTCCCATGACTAATTTGTGTACATTCCTTAATTTATGGAACATTTAGTAAATATTATGCCTTCATTAATCTATTGGAAAATCCTAATTATTTCTATTTTAGATTCTTTGAAAGATTGCTTTGTACATATAATTTAATCTTGAATGAATATCTTGGGTCAACTGCTTTGTTTTTCCTTTTTAGCTTGAAATTTGTGTGTTTTAAAACAAATGAGTTTTTAAGCACATTTCAAATTAAGTACTTTTCATTATTGGATTTATTTTACTTTGGTTTTATTGTCTTTTCTTTCTTTTGTCTTATAGCTTTAAGTTCTTACCTTCTTCTTTACCTGGCTCCATGGACCCCCTCATGCAAAATCTATTCTAATGAAGGTGTCCTTCAGCTTGGTTATGCAATTGTAGATATTAAATATATATAATATTTCAGCCCATGTTTGCAATGTATACTGTTTACAGTCTTCATGTGGAGTTAGTACATGTACACAGCACACCTTTACTCCCTTTCCATCACTTTTTCTTCCCCTTCTTCTCCCTCCCTAAGCTAGAAATTCTATTTTACCCAACTAATTCCCATCTAAATATTTTCCCAAAACATTCAAAGACATCCTATTATAGTGACATATGCATACCCATGTTTATAGCAGCACAACTCCTAAGAGCTGCATCTTGGAAGCAACCTGTATGCATTGCTTTATTGTCTTTATTTAGCAGTCCAATAACTGTTGTAAATCTTTTTTCATGGGCCCAGTGCAAGTCCTTAGGTTCAGATGCTCACGCCAATCCTCTATCTCTCAATAACTTGCTTTGATCTTATGAAATCTGAACTCCACATATTACTGTCTCTTATGGTTAATGCAATGTATCGACTTGAGCAGTTTAGAAGTTTAACTGAGAAGCTCAGCAGGAAGCCAAGGTTCCTACTTTGTAAATATCCTCATCCTGTGCAAAGGAGGGCAAGGACATTTTGTGAGAGTTACACCCACCCTGAAGTGGGGGTGGCTGGTGTACAATTTGAGGGTAGAGAAGAGGCTTGCATTTTTGCTCTTTTGCTCTGGCTGCTGCCTTGAAGTGCTGTCCCTGTGCCATGCCACCCTGCTTTGGACCCAGCTGATTATGGACTGAAATCTCCAGAAACTGTGAGCTAAATAAACCTTTCCTTGCTTCACTTTGGTGTCAGGTGTTTGTCTCAGCAACAAAAAAAGTAACTAAGACACTGTCTGTTTTACATACTTGGAGCAAACTATATTTCTGTTTCATTTTTACCATTTTGGAGTAATTACTTTAACTCTGGTTATCCATTTGAGGCTTTTATTTTTTTCTCATATCCACATTTTAAAGTAGAAATTAGGAATCCATCTTAAGCATAAAAGCACTTTCTTCTGATCTGAACATGCATTTGCTAGTATAAGTTCAATAACAAAATCTTAAGAGTCTAATTTCTGGGGAAAATGTAGACTGGTGGAAATGGTGGTTAGTGAAACATGATTTGTCTCCATTTCTGTTCTTAATAACTAAGCCCACTATTTCTTACAAGTATAATGAAATGAAAAATCTAATTTTCAAAACATATCATAAATCCTTATTCTTTTATATGAAATATTCAAATTTTTAATACTGGTTAATAATCACATTATAAAATATCTCTCAAGTTCAAATTTGGAAGTAAACACAACAGACTGTACTAGATGTTCCTATACATTACTGTTTTGTGGCCTCTAGCATATATTCAAACTAAAAATCAATATTTTTTTTTGGTGTTTTCTACCCTTCAGCTCTGAAATCTTGTGCATCATAGCATTTATCTGTCACAAGAACATGTGCAGCAATCAGACACAGATCTCTGAAGTCATCCTTCTGGGGTTTCAGATTGACCCAGCCCTGGAGTTGTTCCTCTTTGGATTCTTCTTACTATTCTACAGCCTCACCTTGATGGGAAATGGGATCATCCTGGGGCTCATCTGCCTAGACTCAAGGCTGCACACACCCATGTACTTTTTCCTCTCACACCTGGCCATTGTCGACATGTCCTATGCTTCGAGCACTGTCCCAAAGATGCTGGCAAATCTCTTGATGCACATAAGGACCATCTCCTTTGCTCCATGCATACTGCAGACATTTTTGTATCTGGCTTTTGCTGTGACAGAGTGCATGATATTGGTGGTGATGTCCTATGACCGGTATGTAGCCATCTGTCACCCCTTGCAATACACCCTCATCATGAACTGGAGGGTGTGCACCATCCTGGCTGCCACTTGCTGGATATTTAGTTGCGTCTTGGCCTTGGTCCATATCACTCTTATTCTGAGGCTACCCTTTTGTGGGCCACAAAAAATCAACCACTTTTTCTGTCAAATCATGTCAGTTTTTAAATTGGCCTGTGCTGACACGAGACTAAACTACATGGTTCTCTTTGCAGGTTCAGTGTGTGTCTTGGTGGGGCCCCTGTGCCTGGTGCTGGTCTCCTATACCCGCATCCTGGGTGCCATTCTGAGGATCCAGTCAGGGGAGGGCCGCAGAAAGGCCTTCTCCACCTGCTCCTCCCACCTCTGCGTGGTGGGGCTCTTCTTTGGCACTGCCATTGCCATGTACTTGACCCCCAAGTCTCACCATTCTCAAGAGCAGAGAAAGATCCTTTCACTGTTTTACAGCCTGTTCAACCCGACACTGAACCCTGTAATCTACAGCCTGAGGAATACCGAGGTGAAAGGTGCCTTAAGAAGAGTTCTTTGGAAACAGAGATTAATGTGAAAGATGATTTGGGGTGCCCCGAGTGTGTGAAATTGGTCTTCATGATCCTGGGTTGTTGAATTTAATACTGAGGTCTTTAAGTTATAAAACAGTGTGCTTTATCTTTGCATTTCTTTTAAAAGGAGAAAATATTTACATCATGGATAGCCAACCTGAGGTAAACATTCTGAAAACAAAAATCATAGTCTAATCATATTCATGAAAATAGATCAAATGTCTTAAGAAAATGTAAGTAAACAAGTCCAGTAAATAAGAATGCATTATGATGAAGTTGTTTATATTCCAGAATACTGGATTTGTTTAATAATAAAGCAAATAATAAAATAATTCATCATACTAACAAATTAAGTGTACATAATATATGATCATTACAATGGATTAAGAAAAGTGTTTGACAAAGTTCAATATCAGTTCAGGGTAAAACTCTGTACAATCCAATATGGAAGTACGCTTTTTTAAAGAAAATCTACCTCTTCAAAAATCATAGTTATTGCTGAAATGGGAGAATCTTTCCATTTAAGATAGGGAATAAGATAAAGATGGTACTTTGATCTCACTTTTTACAAAAGGTCCCAAAGGCCAAGGACACAACCATGCAAGTATACATATGCACACATTTTTGAGAAGGATGAAACAAATTATAACTACAAGCAAATTGCATGATTTGTATATGAAAAATCCAAAAGACTCTTCAGCTCGCTTATTAAAATTGTAAGAAATTTTAACAAAGTAGCTTGTTATGAAACAAATATGAAAAATCTATTTTAAAGCAATGAAAATCAATTGCAATAAAATTTTACAAAATGCTACCATATACACTAACATTTAGTTTTGGAGTCTTTGGAATAATTAGTAAAGGCTATACAAATACTAAAGCTCTAACTAGAAAAACTAATTTTGAAATTATAACAACTAGACAAATACTCAATATGGGTTATGCTTGCTTCTTGAATTTAAAAAGATAGTTTTATGAATTATCTCTACAATTTGATTATAGATTTAATAAACTTCTAAGAATATTTTACATATCTCCTCAGGAGGCATAGATAAGTGCTAATTCTAAAAGGCAGTGGGGAAATCTGTCCCCAACTCTATTTACAAAGTACAAGATGTATTTGATCCTCAAGATTGCAAAGCAGGTTATGTGCTGCTCCTAAGTACAATAGTGTGATATTTATACAGGGATGAACCCGTAAAGCACACCTAATATTTAAATCATGGGGCAGCTCTATGCCTTTGTTAGCTGTGTGTGACACATGTCATGGCTGATCAACCCAGAAGCGAAGCACTTTGCAACAAATGGTGCTGAGACAACTGAGTATCCATAGACATAATCAAATCATGCAGAAAAGTCAGCTTTTGGTGCATCCAAAATCCATGTAAAAGGCAAAAGTGTACATTTCTAGGAGATATGAAATACAAGGAGTTTTAAAATAATACACAAAATCACTATTGCAAAATAACATACAAAACTGCAAAATTTTTAAATTACACTAAGATAAAATGTGGGCAAATTTGACCAGATTGAATTTGTGAATTTCCATTAATCAAAATAGAGTATGAAAAGAGTGAAAGAAGTCACAAAAATCCTCTCCTAGCAGATCTTATAACTTAGCAGTCCCTGAACACCTCCTCAGAGAAAGCAGCCCATTTCATACTCTCGCTGACCCTCCTGGGCAGGCAACTTTCTATCTCAGCCCTCCTGGTTGTCTGTTTCCTGCTGGAGGACCTCCAGCTCTTCCGTGTATTTGTTGATGTGCTTCTGGTGAGTTCCCTGCCTCTAATATGGAAGGTCACTAGGGGCATCAACTGGGCAGTGTTCATAGCTGTGTCTAATCTAGAGACTCTCCTAATTACCCTTGGAAGAGCTGATAGGTTGGCCTCCCAGAAGAGAATAAACACCACTCACCTGAAGATGCACACAGGTTAAGGGGAAACATTCGTTTTGGTTTTATTCTACTGAGATAGACAACAAGCACCCGAGTCTCCCTTTTCCTGTGAACACTCTATTGTCAAAAACTGTGGGGTTGAAACACTGTCACTGAAGGGAATCAATGTATCTTTCAAACCAGTGACTACAAATTACCAAAAGGGTATTGGAATGGGGATGTGTTTCACAAACTTAG
This sequence comes from Cuniculus paca, assembly GCA_004365215.1. NCBI lineage: Eukaryota > Metazoa > Chordata > Mammalia > Rodentia > Cuniculidae > Cuniculus > Cuniculus paca. The sequence goes on along the minus strand of RJWT010005253.1, from coordinate 24,082 downwards.
CTCATAAGAAACTAAACTAAAAGACCTTATTTCTCAAAATGATAGTCAAGAGGCCTTATGATGAAGGTGGCCTTAGCACTGGACTTGAAAAATTCAAATCAGCACAGCAAAAAGAGGGCAAACCATTTCATTGAGAAGGAATGCCAGGAATCATTATATAAACTCACATTTTACAAAAGTTGAGATAACAGTAGAATAAAATAGGATTTTTAAAATTCCAAAATCACCATAAAGTTAACAATGAGTGGTACCGATGCAGCTCAGCATTTGAGAACTTGCCAAGCACCCATGGGGCTCTAGGTTAAATCCGCAGTCCTAAAATAAAACAAAAACAGAAGGTGGACCTGTTTTTCAATATGGTAGATTTGCCATTTTTCAATTTTTTTACAGTGGAATTGTTTGACCATAATAATATCTAAAATTGATTATTAAAGAACCAAATGGAAATCATTTTTTATTTTTTTTCCTCCCCTTTTATCAGAAAAAAAAATTTTGCAAAAGAACTCCCTTTCAGTTTTGTTTTCTTGATTTTTTTTGACCATAATTGAGCCCAATGGTAGTCCCTATCCTTGAAACACTTAGTGACAAAGAAATTAAAATTAAATGCTTGGCTTAGATTAAGTATAGTTCAATCCCTTGTAGCTCCAAATGAGGCAACTTTCTCTGATAAAATTACTGCCTGATCCTTTTAGAAAATCAGTACAGGATCAGCAAGGAAATGGGTAATGGCCATAGTGCAGATGATTGGCTTCCCTGCCCAATGACTTCAGTTCAGAATGCAAAATTCAGCAATCCTCATCAGTTGTTTCCCTAGACGCATAATGTAACCTGTGCCTGACACATTCCTGGTATGTTTTAAATACTGATTAAGGAATATACTGGTGGCAGGCACCAACTCTTCAACTCCTGTGAAAATATAATGGTATGTTGTGGACTTGTTAATAAACCCAGTCACGGGGCAGCAACTTCTGCAAAAACCTGATGCCACAAAAGGTAATACCCGCGCTTGAGGCACCCCTGTCTGTAGAACATCAGCACAAGCAACAAGAGTTAAATATTTGATTTGCCTCACATTTTCTTCCACCTGACCTTCTAGGGAGAAAGGAGGCACAATTATAATACTCACAGCTACAAGCAATAAGATTAATGTTCACTAATCTCCTTTTCTTTTCACAGCTTGGAGTTTTTGAAGCTTACTGCTGTTCCTAACCACCAACACATTTGGTGATCCATTCACTCCATTCCCTCCCAGATGTTTCTAAAAAGCTTCAGGTCTCCTCCCCAAACGCTTGCTTCCCAGTGATCCCATCTGCCTGTATCCTGAGTGGACTCCACAACTCATTAATCTCTTCACGTTTTGGTGTCTCTTGGCTTTTTCCCGTGTTGGTGGCTCGCACCCCACAATAGTTTCATAAAATTAGAATGGTGCACAGTGACTGAAGTGATAGTGAAAACAGCCCTCAGCATTTCAGAGCTGTATCATTGCTTATATTATTTTTATGGTCTTTAAATCTCATGTGATAAGGGAACTTCAAAAGGAAAAAGAAAAGTCTCAAGATCTGCGAAGGATTTTTGACACAGAGGTAGCTAAATGTTAAATGGCAGTTAGCAAGCACTTCTATTTCAAGAGTGACTTTCATTTATAAGGGTTCATAGTGATGGGATCCTATCCACCTTGTAATATTACTTCTTTCTAAAATACAAAATGTTAATCAAAAACTTAACACTCACAAGAAGTCCAAGACACCTATGGGAAATGTTTTCACTCTAATCATTTCAAAAATCATGATGATTTTATATCCACAGTGGACTGTGTTAAGTGCCATTATATTGTCTTCATTAGCAGAAAAAATATGTTGATTTTGCCTATCTGAATGAAAATGCACAAAAATAACATTCCTGAAACTGCTCGTATATTGATGAGTTGATTCCATTTTTCTCCAGTGCTGGGGTTTGAACACCAAGGCCTTTATGCTGATCAACATCAATAACTGCTTATCTTTTTTATTTTAAAGAGAAAAAAACACAGAAAAGAAAAACAAAAAAACAAACAACTACAACAACAATAACAACAACAAAACAAAAACGATAACAATATAGGCTTTCAAAACAAGATGATAGGAATTTACCAATGGTTGTTATATTGCATATTATTATCTTTAAAAGAGTTGCTTAGATTACCAGATATAGACATACAAAATTGATTAAACCATATGAGTATTAACTGTTCTTTTCCATGAACTAATAGAATTAGTAGTACACTCCCATCTTAGCTATCTTGTATATATACATACAAATTTATAACTTTTTCCTTTTCCATTTTCCCTTCTTTCTTTTCTCCTTTCCACTATCTTGGTTGTTGTTTCCCTTTGAGCAGTTTCTTAGCCTTTCACAATATCTATTGTAGATTTTGGATCTTTTTTACTCTTTCAGTTTCTTACACTAGGGAGACCATATTTACACACGTGAGTCTGATTTATTTCACTTATGAGTATGATCTCAAGCTGCATCTATTGTCCTATAAAAGCCTCAAATTGATCTTTCTGTATAGTTGAGTAGTACTCCATTATATAAAAATACCACATCATTTATCCATTCCTCAGCTGATGGGCATTTGGGTTGTTTCTAAGATTTGGCTATTACAAATTGTGCTGCTATAAACATGGGTGAGCATACATCTCTGTGGTATGATGTTTGCAATTCTTCTGGGAAAATACACAGAAGGGGGATAACTGGGTCGAATGGGACCTCTAATCCTAGCTTTTTGAAGAATTCACACACTGATTTCCACAGTAGTTGCATGAACTTACACTCCCACCAACAACGCAGAAGGGCTCCTTTTTCCCCACAGCCCCTCCAGCATTTGTTATTGGTTAATTTCTTTATCTTAGCCATTCTTTCTGGAAAGAGATGGAATCTCAGCATTGATTTAATTTGCAAATCTCTAATGATGAATGATGCTGAACATTTTTTCATATATTTATTTGTCACTTGTATTTTTTCATCTGAGAATTGTGTATTCATCTTAGATGCCCATTTTTGGATTAGGTCTTTGAATTTGGGAGCCCTGATGTCTTTCAATTCTTTATATGTTCTAGACAGATGTGTTTTGTCTGAGGGACAGTTGGCAAATACTTTTCCCAATCTGCAAAGTTTTTTCCACTCTGTTGTTGATTTCTATTGATGTGCAAAAACTTTTTAATAAGATGAAATCCCAGTTGTTGTTTCTTTGAAGTACTTCCTGTTGCTGTTTGGGTTTTGTTCATGAACTCTCTGCTTATCCCTATAGCTTCAAGATGTCTATCTAACTTTTCTTCCAGTAGATTTAGCATTTCTGCTTTAATATTTAGATATTTGGCCCATTTTGACTATTTTAGTGCATGATGATAGATATATGTCTAGTTTTAGTCTTCAGCATGTGGAAAGTCAATTTATCCAGCACCATTTATTAAAGAAGCTTTCTTCTACTGAACATTTTTGGCACCTTTGTCAAAATAAAGGTGACTGAGTGTGTTTGTAGTTGTGGTGGTATCTTCTATTCTGTTCCATTGATGTTCAGGTCTGCTTTTTTGCCAGTGCCAAGCTGATTTTATTACAGTAGCTTTGTAGTATAATTTCAAGTCAGGGATTCTGTTGTCTCCAGTCTTACTTTTTGTGCTCAGGATTGCCTTTGCTATTCGAGGTCTCTTCTGTTCCCAAATGAATTATAGGAATGTTTTCTCTAGATTTGTGAGGTATGCTAATGTTATTTTGGTTGGGAGTGCATTAAACCTGTATAACGGTTTTGGAAGTATGGCCATTTTCACAATGTTGGTTGTTCCTGTCCATGAGTTAGGGATATCTTTCCATTTTCTGATAGTTTCTTCAATATCTTTTTTTAGAGTGCTGTAATTTTAAATGTATGGGTCTTTTATATCTTTTGTAAGATCGATTCCTAAATATTTCATTTTTATTGGATGCCATTGTGAAGGCTGTGATTTCCCTAATTTCCCTCTCAGTGACTTTGTTGTATGTGTACAAGAATGCTATTGATTTTTGATTGTTGACTTTGTATCCAGCTGTGCTACCAAATTTGTTTATTAATTCTATAAGTCTTTTGGTGGGATTTTTGGGTTGTTCTATGTAGAATAGCATGTCATCTTCAAATAATGACAGTTTAACATCTTCCTTTCCTATCCTTATTCATTTTATTTCTCTTTCTTGTCTAATTGTTCTGTCTATTGTTTCCAGAACTACAGTAAATAGGAGTGATGATAGTGGATATCTTTGTCTTGTTCTTGATTTTAAATTGAAAGCTTTTAGCTTTTTTTTCATTTAGTTTCATGTTGTATTTTGGTTTGTCATAGATGGCTTTTATCTAATTGAGGTAAAGACCATTTATTCTGATTTTTTGCAGGCTTTTTACCATGAATAGGTGTTGCATTTTATCAAAAGGTTTTTCTGCATCTATTGAGATGATCATGTGGTTTTTGTTTTTGTCTCTGTTTATATGATGCATTATGTTTACTGATTTGCATATGTTGAACCATCCCTGCATTCCTGGCATGAATCCTACTGGGTTGTGTTGTATAAACTTTTTGATGATTTGCTACATCCTGTGTGGTAGTGTTTTATTGAGGATTTTTGCATCTATGTTCATTAGGGAGATTGACCTGTAGTTCTCTTTTTTGGTTGGGTCTTTTTCTGGTTTTGTTATCAGAGTAATATTTGCCTCTGGGAATGAGTTAGAGAGAATTGTTTCCTTTTCAGTTTCATTACAGAGTTTGAGATGCATTGGTGTTAAGTCTCTAAATTTCTTGTAGAATTCAGCTGTGAATCCATCAGGACCTGGACTTTTTTTGTGGGTAATTTTTTTAAATTACATTTTCAATTTCATTAACTGATACTGGGGTTATTCAGAAGTTTTACATCTTGATTCAGCTTTAGTAGTTCATACATTTCTAGGAATCTGTCTAATTCTTCTGTGTTTTCCATCCTATGTGAATATAGATTTTTGAACTACTTATTGCAGATCTTCTGAATTTCCACAGGATCTGTTCTGATTTTTCCCTTTTCATTCCTCGATGCATGAATTTTTGTTTTTTCTTTCATTTTTTTGATAAGGTTGTTTATTCTTTTGAAGAACCAACTCTTGGGTTCATTAAATCCTTGTACATTAAACAGAGAATGTTTATCAGGAAAAATATCACAACAATAAAGTATTGAGCTTTTAATATTTATTGAGTGTTTAGAAAAAAGCATCAAAAGTTTCAGCATCAACTGCTTCTTGGTGTGCAAAGTCTAAAAAAGAACATCAGAAATAAATTCCCATATGAACTACAATGAAAATACCAATAGCATTCTACAAAGACTTAATCTTTACTTCAATTGTCACATCTAAGACAGTCTGCACACATGACAGCAGCATGTTCTATACACATGTATCACTAACATTGATGACACATGCCTTTTGCTTACCTGGGCTTTTTGTGGGACATACTTGACATTTCAGTGGTCTTGCTGTTTTTTCAGGAGGCTTATGTTACATTATACAGTGTATAGTTAACAGGAACATAAAATATCAATAAAATAAATTATTAAATTCTTAATATGTATTATGCATTTATAAGAGACATCAACATTTTCATATTAGTTATGTACTTCCTTACAAAATCTAAAAGATAACATCAGAAATAAATTCCAGTATAAACTCCAATGAAGACAACAATAGAACTCTACCACAAAAATAAGCTTTACTTCAACTGTCACACCCAAGGCAGTCTTCACACATGACAACTGCATGTTCCATATACAAGCACCACTTGCACTGAGCATGTATGTTTTGTTTTCCTGTCCTTTCTTGTAGGGAACAGTTGACATATTTTATGTCTTCCTATTGTCAGAGTAGGTCTTTCTGATGCTGCACCTGCCTGTTCACCTGTCAGCTCACCAGTGTCCTCCACAAATTTTTTTCTTTGTGTAGTTCCCTGAGCAGAAATATTTTGTTTTTCATCTGCTGTAAACTATCTCTTATGAGCTTTAATCCTAATCCTCTAAGAAAATTTCTCTGTGATATTTTGTACTTGTTATTTTCTTTGTAAACTATCAAACTATGCCACACATGTGTAGGATTAAGTAAAAACAACCATTGACCAATTTTTTTAAGCGACATCATGATTGCTGCAAAATTCACCAACAATATCTACTCCATGTTTGGTTTCGTTGCTGAAAGTTTTTATCTCAGGTGTCCATTTTTTTTTGAGGTTTCCATTTTTTTTTGAGGTTTCCATATGGTTTTCACCATATTTACATCATGGTGAAATGTTGACACCAGTAGTACCAGTTTATTTTTCTTTGCCATATATAAGGACAATGTTATAGTTTCTGAAATTCATATATAAAGTCAATGTTATACCTTTCTGAAATTCAAAGACTGTAGTATACAATTCTCTGTTTTGAAATTGCAACATTTCATTTGAAATTTCTGCTTTGTTCCTGTGTGCTGATCAATGCATACTTTGTTAGCAAATGTAACATCAATTGGAAACCAGTAAATCAATTGTCTAGTGTCATATTTTGACTAGTTTGGGAGATAAGAGCAACAAGACTGTTCATAAAAGCATTTGGTTTATTACTATAAGAATAAGAATCTGATGACTAAGCACCAGGATAAATATATAAATTGAAAGCATAATAAGTCTTTGTATCTATGAGGGCATAAATTTTTATGTCATATTTTGATACATCATATTTTCATAAGTCATCTACATTTCTGTGATCACTATGAGAAATCTGTGCTAAGTACAGCAGACCTATGAATGAAACCGTTCAGCTAGTGAGATGTCATAATAAATACAATTTTAAATATAGCTATTGTTGCATACAGAATGTTTCACTTGCATATCAGCCTTTTGTACGTCACAACATCTTGCAGCATTTCATCTGTTCCAATTTCCAACACTGAATGGCAGTGCTGGTTTTCTATCCAATACATATCATCCCTGCCAAGACCTTCACTATATTTTCAGACCTAGTTCTAACAATAGATCTTTCTATTTGGTTGTGTGCCCATTTCCCAGCATTTTAACTAGCCAAATATGTACTCACATTGCTGTTTTCTTTGTGCTCTTAATCAAGGAAGTTTGCAATGCCTGTATCAGTCGGTTCTTGCTCCATTTCACTGTCACAGGAACTTTGGCTCACATGGTGAATGTCATCACTATCATCATCATCACTACCCATATCACTCTTCTGTTATGAAAGCACGTATTTTACCATAAGGAATCATCTTCATCATTCATGCATGAATAATCTGATAATTCACTTTTGCCCACCTCCAAAATTTGTGAATCTGGTTTTTCATGCATCATTGTACTAAATAGAGCTACTTCCAGAAAAATCAAAAGAAAACATTTTTAACAAGTCCTGGAGTGCTGTGAGTCTATTCTATCCACTGTGATACTTACATAAACATATGCAAAACCAGACAGCACCTAAAGGTGAGTCAAATCCCTTTTTGACACTTTTGCACATGTGCACACTCCTTGCCATTTGTCACACTGTTATAGGCAGTTGAGTTAGAAATATAGGCAGTCAGACAGGGCTAGGCCCCTGAAGGAGCCAATGCAGAAGACCAGATACCTCCTTCTGTGGGTCAAACCTCAAGACATAAGATCAAACAAATGCACCCACATCCTAAGGATAAACATCAGGGATTGATATTCTAAATAGGTCTCTATCACCCGGAGGAAGCCAGAAGGACTCACTAACCCAACCACCTACAGACACAGCCCTTGTTCTCTATTTATGACCACTTGCTAATAACTCCCTTCCCCATTTGTTCCCAATTTAATCAATTTTACCTGAGCAATTATACTCATTATCTTATTGATTGGCCATAGTTCTGTCCCACCTCATGCCCACTTTGCAAATTCCAATTTTGGACCTGCCTCACTTTGTGGTTTTACTCTATAAAAGTCCCTAGAAAAGCCAGAGTCTTTGGCAACCCATTTGGGACCCCCTCTGTCTCTGACAGAAGCTTTCTTTCTCTCAATAAATATATTCTTCTCTTAACCCCCATTGTTCCTAAAATTCATTCTCTGATTTTAGAGAACATGAACTCGTAATGGACATCTAGTAGGTTGGGAGTTTCTTTCCCCTATATCAATGCCAAATGGGAAAACCATAGATTGCTTATTGTATCACTGAGAAAGGTACTGAGACACACAGCTGGCTACTATAATACTAAAGTACAAATTTATAATAGAAAAGTAATGAATGGGTCCTCTGGACGCTGGCTTATAAATATTTTTCGTGTGCTCTACAATAGATTAAATATATAACATATTTTGAGAGGTTCCTTCAGACCACAGCTTAAGAACTAAGACAAAGTAGAGACAAAGAACAGACATTTCAAAAACAAGAGCTAGAAGAATTTTGCAATCATCAAACATTATCACTCAGTGGAAGAGAAAGAAAGAGCAAGAGGAGGGAGAGCAGAGAGAGACAAAAAGACAGAGACAGAGACAGAGAGACAGAGACAGAGCAACAAAGGGGCTCATTCTATCTGTAGGCACCAACCTACATTGTGGAAATAAAAATGTGACTAATAGACCTGGAGAAAGATAAGCTAGAAAACAAGTTATACCTAAACTCCAAAATTAGAAACAATTTTTTGCTTCAGTCTTTAATTTTTATAATTATTACATAAAATGTGACAGATATGATTAAAGCCACCTTTGTACTCCTTATTGGGCCCATTTCCCACCCGTTTTCTGGAGAAAACCAGTATCTTGGTGAGTGTGTTTCACTCCATAGTTTCATATATTTACTACCTAAGCACATACCAGCAGTGAGATACAGTATGCTATCACAATGCATTCACTGTGTATTAAGCAGTGGTAACTTTGGCAACTTGCATTTAAAAACACAAACCCAGTTCTTTCATTTAAGTTGTTTCTTTTTTTATTTGAATATGATATGATTTGATAAACAAGTGCTTTCTTTTTTTCTTTCTTTCTTTTTTCTTTTGAAAAGCTTTATTGAGATATAGTGCATGTACCATACAATTCACCCACTTAGTTGTATACATTGATGAAAAAATTAATTTGAGAAGTTTGGAGAGATTATTTTACAATAAATTTTCTCCTTTGGGAAAAATCATCATCTTTGTGGTGAGGCCGGAAGAGGGTCCATGGGGCCTGTGACCACCATGGCAAGTGCCCCAGACATTGGAGATTTTAAAATTGACAAAATATACAATTTTTGAGACAGTGTAACTTATGATATCTAATCGTTAAATCTTCTGTGCCTCATCTTACCTCCTTTAGAGAAATCCTAACCCCACCCAACTACAGACAAACACATTCAAACACACCCCAGGGGTTATAGAAAGAACGCGTTGAATAAACATGGGAGATTTCTCATTAGTTCACTATGGATTGGAAAGCACCAAATTCTTCAGTTCTCCTGAGGGTAGGAGGAGGGGCATGAATAGAGGCAATGCCATGTGCTTCCACCCCTGGCTCATTATTTATGTGTGAGGAGAGTGTGTTATATTCAAAGGGTGATAACAAAGGCCTGAGCTTGTGGAAGTCTGTGTGTTCAAGGAGCTCTGAATCTGGACCCTGTCTCTCAGGGAGGGCCCTTTATGGAGAAGAATGAGTCCCAGCCTGTGGTATATGTATATATATATTTTTTTTTCCTCTACTCAACATTTCTCCAAAGTTTCAAGGTATGTTTGAAGAAAAACACAATCATGCCACTGGTTTATTTGTCCTCAGATACTGTCTGCAGCTGGAAAGGAGGTAAAGTGAGGCAAATGGTACTTGAGGTTCTAGGTGTTTGTGATAAAATGCTTTGCTGTGTGGGCTTCTGCTGACCTTAGCCCCTATTTCTCACTGAATCCTGAGCAGATCCACTGTTGATCCATACTGTGGTCATTGTCCCTCTCATCCTCTTGGTCCCTCCACCCGTACTCCCCTTTATCCTGTGGCAGCTCTTGGCTTTTTCATGATAGTGGCAGAGAAGAGTCAGGTAACGCTCACATGGGATATAATCAAACTGGCTGTAAAGAATGTCAGGGCTGTGTGGTCCGGGGGCCTCTCCTTACAAATAAAAGCCCTGCAAACATAGGAGTTCAGTGGTTTGCTTGTTCTCAGAATTCTCCTTCTTCTTTTTTGCTAACTGCCCACTCCTGTGAGTCTCAGAAGAATCTTGTCTTCCTCCAGGATGCATTTCAGTGTGGAGGAGACAAACTGAGTCCTCTTCCACAGGAAAGCCAGCATTCTCTTTTGTTACTCATTCCAGCAGAGGAGCTGGTGAGCATATAACATGTTGCTTATGATCATTAGATCCAGAAATTACTCTCCAATGATGAAGCTCAAGTCTATAATAATAATAATAATAATAATAATAATAATAATACTTACACATTCACTAACTATCTCGTGAGAGTTACACTAACTCATTTAATCCTCACAACTACACTATGAGGTAGGATGAATTACTGGTTCCATTTTTCAGATGGGAGAAATGAAGCAGACAGGAACACCAGGAAGACAAAAAAGCATTTGTCATTTTTAAATTATGAAATTCATCAGGATCCAGCTGAGTGTCAAAGTAACTACTGAGACGGTAATTATTTCCCGAGTAGTTGCAAAGGTTTGGCAAAACCTCCTGCAGGATTCATACTCTCTCTGTCCTCTCTCAGATATTTGGCACAGTAGAACCACCTGTGATTTTAAAACTTCACATTTTCTTCTACACAGGAGTGATGTTACTTTGAAGAAGTATATGTCTTTAAGTACCTTTTAAAATTTAAAGTCACAATTAAAAAATTATTGGAAATGGAAGTAAAGTGTATTTTTAGTTAAAATTTAAGAATTGCCAAAAAGAAAGACAAACTAAATGGAAAATGTTTGTGGTGTCATATTGATTGTTTTGACTTTTAATCTCAATGGTTTAACTTTTTCCCTCAAGTATGTGGTCTCTGTGATCCTATTTATAACAGCCCATATTAAGTTGTTAAAATGTACCAGTGTTATGTACTTGTTCTTCATATCACCCCTTTAGCTATCTGTTTTCATCTTGTAAAACATGAAAATAATGAGGCTTAGAATTTTTTTTTCAAATTTATAGTTCCCAGTTCAGAATCAAGACTTGGCATCATGGCTAGGAACATTATTAACCATGATTATTTCATTTCTTTCTCAGGGATCATGTTTTCATTGGTCTCTGCTCATTTTTTTAAGTTATGTAAGAACAGAGAGATGTACCCATTTTTTCTTCATTCTGCTCATTGAAAATTTTTCTGTAATGTGTAGCTAGAGAACTTTTCATTTCATCTACGTCTTCACTGTATCTGCCACAGGCTTTTTCAAAGAGGAAAAAAATCTGACTACTTAAACAATAAAATACAAAATAGTGCCAACAGTTAAGAGAAAAAAGTGTCACTTTCTACAGCGCTACATATTTTTACTTTCCTTGGCTTCATAATTGAGCTGATGAGCAATCTGTGTATGTAAGATGTGTCTCATTATGATCTTTGCTAGGAAAGTGTTAAAAAAAATCCAAGTGACATCCAGAGTTACATACTATCTGTATGCAGTACACGTGGAATGAAAATGACTGTTTCATTAAGAATTATATTTGCTCCCTGATTTATTCCTGTCTTTTTCAAGAGAATAAAACCAAACAAAATAAAACAGAATAAAGCCAATCAAAACAAAACAGTGAAAGAAATACAGGACTTCAAAAGAAGATAATAGGAAATCAACAATGGCTGCCATAATGCTTCTTGTTATCTTCAAAATAGCTGCTCATACCATCAGATGTATTAAAGTCAAACCAAATAAAACATGAAGACAAAACAGTGAAAGCAATTCAGGATTTCAAAACAGGATAATAGGAAATCAACAACGGTTACCATAATATATCTTGTTATCTTCAGAATAGTTGCCCATGCCATCAGATATAGTAAAACCAAACCAAACAAAACAGAATAATACCAATCAAAACAAAACAATAAAATGATACTGGACCTTAAACAAAATAATAGGGAATTAACAATGGTTACCACATTCTCTTTTTCGATGTTTCCTTCCCTTTCACTTTCACAATATTTATTGTACATTTTGGATCCCACTAACTCCTTCAGTTTTTTATACTAGAGAGACAACAGGATGTTCACCTATGTGAGTTTGAACTGTTTCACCCAAGAGTCTGATCACAAGTTGCATCCATTTACCTACAACAGCTTCATAATTATCCTTCTTTATAGCTGAGTAGCTTTCCATTGTATAAAAATGCTGTATCTTTCTTATCTGTTCTGGGTTGACAGACAAGCTAATCTGCTTTTCCTGGTTCCCTGTCACATGGAGTGTTGTTTTTTCTCCTTTGACTTTCAATCTGTGAATTTCCTTTCAAGTTAATGTGTTTCTTGTATAGTACATATTGACGGATCTTGTTTCTGGATCCACTCTGCCTGTGTTTCTTTTTATTGCTGAATCGAGGCCACTACATTAATGGTTATGGCCAACATGCACTGGTTTGTCTCTGCCATGCTTTTTTCCTGCTGTTGGCTCCCTACTTTTCTACTCCCTTCAGTTGTCTGCCCCACTTAGTGATCCCACTTTGCTGCTGTTCCTGGGACTGTGGTCATTTTTATCTCTCTCTAGAATACCCTTCAGTACTCTTTGTATGGTTGGTTTGGTCATGAATTTCTTCAGTTGTTCTTTGTCATGGAAGTATCTTATTTCCTCATCAATTTTTCAAGATAGTTTTGCAGGGTACATCAATCTGGGTTGGAAATTGTTTTCTTTCAGGACTTGAGATACTTCACTCCAAGCTCTTCTTAATTTGATGCTTTGTGTTGAGAAGTCTGTTATGATTCTGATGGGGTTTCCTTTAGGTGATCTTTTTCTGTTGTCTAACAGCCTTTAATATTCTGTTCTTGTGCTGAATTTTTGGGATCTTGATTATTATATGTCTGGGCATAGATTTATTTTGGTTATAGTTAGTTGGCATTTTGTATGCCTCACTTATATGTATGTCAGGTCCTTTTCCCATGCTTGAGAAGTTCTCAACTATTACTTCTGTAAATAGTCTCTTTATTCATTTGTGCTGACTCCTGCTTTTTCACTGACACCTATCATTCTTAAATTATTTTTCTTTGCATCATCTTGCAGCCATTGAATTGTTATTTCTTGGTTCCTTGTTATTTTTAAGATCTTTCCTTTCTCAATTGCTAGCTGCCATCCTGTCTTCAAGGTCTGAAAGTCTATATTCAGTTTCTTTCAAGCAGTTTTGCCAGCTTTCAATGGAGTTTTTAATTTCCTGGATATCCCTTTGAATCTGTTTCATGCATTTCAATTTTTCTCTATATTGTTCATTCAAGGTTTCCCTCATTCTCCTATGCTCCTCTTGTTTTCTCTCTACTTCTTTAGATATGCTCAGCAACCCTTTTATTATGCTTGTTACTTCTTCTTTTACCTGAGATATTATTTCTGATCTAATTTCTTTTATGGCCTCATGAAGTAGTTTCTTTACTTCAGTTGCCATCATCCTAGAAACTTCAGGTATACAACTTACACTGTCTTCCAAGTCCATGTCTATTGGACTTGTTCTGTTTGAGCTGGAGGCCAGAGGTCACCTTTTGCTCTTTTATCTTGCCATTTTCCTGGGTTCCTCTGGCGGAGCAGGTTGTGGGGTTCCAGGAGCTTCCCATGTTGGCTATCCATCCACAATGTAGGGGGATGGGTTAGGCACCTGCGTTTCCCCTAATACAGGTTCCCCAGGAGGCATTGGGGTGCAGGTCAGGCTTCTCTAGACATTTGCAGCTTCTCCAAGGCATGGCTGGCTGGTTATCCTGGCTCACACTTGCTACCTGCTTGAGAGTCCTGATGGTGGCCTGCATACATGTAGGGACTGGACAGGCTGTTTCTCCCACCCATGCTGGCTACCTGCTTATTCTTGTCTTTTAGAAATAGTTTATATTTCCTACTTTCAGAAATTTCTTTTGAAAAAGTCACATGGGCAACTATAATTCTAGGCTGTTTTATTATGAAATTCGTTTACATAAACAATTCTAACCATTTGACAAAAGAAAGTCAAATAGCTTGCCTTTATGACCACCAAGGTATACAAAGCCTGTGACCAGACCCCTGGCCAGGTGTGGGAGGAGCCCAGAGCACCTACCTTCCAGGTGACAGCCCCATGGCCTTGTCCACTACATGGGTCCAGCACTCCCTCTCAAGCAGGCTGGCTTCCCTGGGGCTCAGTTTCAGTCTCTTCTCTTTAAACTTTAAAGCCATCTTTCCTCCTGCAGGTCTCCTATGTCTCATCAAAAAAACTCTCTTTAGTAAGAAATTTTGCCTTTCAAACTCTCCTGTCTTTGATTTTTTAACTAGAAATACACAGAATGGGGGTGGGAAACCCACATGGGACCCCTTCTGTCTCTCTTAGACAGAAGCTTTCTTTCTCTCAGTAAATTATCCCTACTCTTAACAGCAAATGCACAGAGGTGCATTAGAGATAAGAAAATTAAAAGTCATTGAAATGCATTTGACAATGTTCAGTTTTTCAGCCTACATGACAAGGGAACATTGCACTGTGTGTGCCCTTGTTCATAATTAGGTGGTTATCACAATAATTTTCAACCTGATTTATGATCCACTAGTATGTTTACTCAATAGATAATCTGGATCATTTCTTTATTGAGATATCTCAGGGGGAAAGTGTCTTTATGAAGACAAATGATACTGAGATTTCAATTTCTGCCATCGTATTAGCGGTTAAGTCTTACCAAATGCAATGAGTCATTTCTTCATGGGAAGCACTAACAAAATCTCAAACCAAAGATTCATATTCAAACTTGGTGAATAGAGGAGCAGGGAAAAAAAGTGCAACTTTAACTTATGTTGCATTCTGAATTGCCCCAAATGGAAATGTCCTGCTTTCTTTTTCTCTAATATAGCACAAACCTTACTTAAAAACAAAGGAGCCAACCAATTATGTGAAAGTTAAGTTAATACATAATCTTACTGTGCAGGATAATTGGTGGAAATAGTTTCATGTTCAGTTTAACAAAGTTTTCCCAAGTATGTATAAGTAGACACAAAATGATGTGCACTAATGTTTATATTTCAAAATATAAATCAGATTGCATTTAACACCATCGGTTGGTGTTATACAGTGAACTAAAGTTCTAAATGATCCCTTTCAATGGATGCATGATATTGTGTTATAAAAGTATCCAAATATATTTAATCCATCACCAATGGTTATGTCAACTCCAAATGTTTAAAGATATGCACCTGGTTACTATGAATATCTATAGCTTTTTACTCAGTATAGTTCAGAGTATTGAATTTCTTCTTCTTCCCAGAATGCACCAAGTGCTTCCTCTTCCCAGAATGCATCAAGAGCTTCCTACCTAGACGCTTGACCTCCATTGTTCCTCTTTTGTTCTCTGCACAGGGGATGGTCCTCTTCTGTCAGAGTTGATTCTTTTCATTTATGTTCAGTCATTTATGTTCCAGTCACATGTCTCCTCTTGAGAGAGTTTTCCTGAGCATTTTACTGAAGAAATTCTCCTTAAGTCAAGTTGCTTTCAATCATTTCACTGTTTATTTTCTTCATAGTCCTGTTCACATTCTAAAATTATCTTACATACTTGTTTACTCCAGAAAAAAAATATTATACTGAGAAACAGATACCAGAATAGGTAGAAATTTAAAAATAGATGTTAGGCTAGTGAGGTTTCCTGAAAAACATTGTTTGTATCTTTAAAACAAATCTCTCCAAATTAAAATCACAACTATTAGCCCACCTTTGCCCCAGTGACGCAGACCATGATTCCTTATGCTTTATACCCAAATGAGTGGAAATATATATGACCAAAAAAGAAAACAAAATGACCTCCTCAGTTTCTGTTTCCTGTTCCATAAATCATAGAAATTAGGGTATTGGCCAGGGTACATATTTTCCAAAGTGATCCATCAGGGCTATACAAGTTTTCTCCCCTGGAGAGAAATGTAAGGTATGGAGGAGAAGTAAGTAATACCTAAAAAAATCACTTCTCCATTTCTGTGTTATGTGGAAATGATGTCTCCTTTATCCATGACTGCTCCTTCAGAACACAGAACAAGGTGCAAAGAGATGCTGCATTCAAAACACGTTAAGGATTTGATGAAATATGAACTCAACTATATAAAGTTGTTTGTTTACTAAATTAGTAAATGTTTTAATAGGGAACACTTAGTATTGATGATCACATGATAAAGAGGCATGATTCTCACAGACTTCCAAGGTACTTACATTGACATAGATTTACAGAATTTGTATTACTATACCGTAAATTATGTATATTTTTTGAACGCAACTGACAACTGTTATCAAAGCTTAAAAATAGTTGCCGGGCATGGTGGCACATGCCTGTAATCCCAAAACTCAGGAGACTGGGATAGGAGGATTGCCATGAATTTGAGGCCAACCTGGACTACAAAGTGAGACTCTGTCCCAAAAAAAAAATGTTTCAAAATGTAGTATATATTTAGCAGCTGCAGTTACATTTTTATAAAGTATTTAGCAGAAATAAGCATAAATAGGAATAAAGCCTAAGTGTATATTTCTCAATGACATGAAACATAAAATATAAATAAAAATATGACAATAAAATATTCAATAATTGTGATATTAAAAACTGTGTTGCTTTTATGTAATATGATACATAAGCTAATATTAAGGTAGGTTATCATATATAATGCATTTTTAATACAGAAAACATTGTCTTAAGTGAAAATGGTAACTTTAAATATCTGTATAACTCCATTCCATCTCCATTTTTAGATATGTATGTATATTTGAGGATCTAAGATTTTACTAAAGAGTGAATATTGAAATAATTTTTGAAAATATTCTGTTGGATTTGAGACTTTAACATGATTTAAAAATGAAGATCCAGATGTTGAAGAAATGTGAAGCTATTTGAAACAGACAGCCCAGCTCACATGGCTTCTAAATGATTCTATCACCCTCTTTCCTCCTTTGTCTTCCTCTGGTGGTGGGGCAGACTCAGGGCTTTTCAGAAAAGAGATCCCTGGAAAGAACTCAGCACTAATTCCAACCATTCCCATCTCTATGACCTGCTCAGAGTCCACTGGAACTCAATAGGGTTCTGGCAAGGGAACATGGGAAGAGGTAAAAGGTGGTCAGAGGGTTTGATGGCCGCCAGAGATGCCAACTAGAGATGCCAGAGCTGTGAGAATATAATTAAAATCAAAAGATTCTATCACAATAAAAGTTAAGACCAAATCTGTGACTTGTCACTGTATTACATGAGAAAAAGGAGAAAAAGAAGAAAAAGAGAAAGGCCAAAATATAGGGCAACCCCAGAGCTATCATTTTTAATGTAAATACTGTTAACATGAATTGGTTTCCCATTTGAGTTTCTTACTTTAAAAGACTGCAGAGATATCATAATACTTAAGGAGTCCTTAAAATATTACTTGAGAACATTGCATGTGGCCAAAGAGCTTTTTCATTTATTAAATTTCAGTTTCAAGCACAAGTGAAAAAGTAAGTTAGTAAAACTACAACCACCAAATTGAAAAACAGCTGGAAGCACTCTCAGGAAATCCTGGATGGATACCAGGAAGGAAGGTTTTAGGGAGCTTTTGAGAAACTACAAACATCCAGCACTTATTTAGAAGGGGTTTCAAATCTGAACTGTGTGAGAAGGTAAGTGATTAGTGGGCAAGCATATAAAGATATGATCACTTCATATCTTGTTCTCAGAAGTAATCAAGCTCAGAAAAGGAAATCTCTACTGTAGGGTATTATTGACATCATCTCTTTTCAAAGTTCATTAATAACCAAGATGTCCACTGAGAAAGGGAAGATAGATCACATAAATTCTACAAACCAATGCAAGAGTCCATGTGCATATGTACATCCTCTAGTATAGAGTACATTAAATGAATATTATTATGCTAACATTATTATATATGAGAATAATATCAATGTACATATTTATTTGCTTATTATTCCATTCGTATGTTTCTTTTCTTATTTTAATGAGCACACTGAATTAGTATTTGCAACATAGCTGAAGATAAATTCTAAGAAATCCATCCTAAGTGATACAATTGCACACAGTCACTCTGTAACATTCACTAAATATTTGGTGCCCTTGCTTCACAGCTCTGACCATCACGTCTTGGAAGAGGTGAGGCCTTTGTCACAGGAGCATGGAAAGCAACCGGACATACATCACAGAGATCACCCTGCTGGGGTTTCAGGCTGATCCAGCACTGGAGCGTTTCCTCTTTGGACTTTTTTCTCTCCTCTATGTTTTCACACTTCTGGGGAATGGCATCATCCTTGGGATCATTTGCCTGGACCCCAGACTGCACACTCCCATGTACTTTTTCCTTTCACACCTTGCTATTGTGGACATGTCTTATGCTTCCAACAATGTCCCCAAGATGTTGGTCAATCTTGTGAACCAAAGAAGAACCATCTTCTTTGTTCCATGCATAATGCAGACATTTTTATGCTTGACTTTTGCTCACATAGAGTGCCTGATCTTGGTGGTGATGTCTTATGATCGCTATGTGGCCATCTGTTACCCCTTGCATTACAGGATCGTCATGAGCTGGAGGTTGTGTGCTGTCTTGGCTGCCCCTTCTTGGGCACTTAGTTTCCTCCTGGCCCTGGTCCATTTAGTCCTTGTCTTGAGGCTGCCCTTCTGTGGGTCTCATGAAATCAACCACTTCTTCTGTGAAATCCTGTCTGTCCTCAAGCTGGCCTGCACTGACACCAGGCTCAATCAAGTCGTCATCTTTGCGGCCTGTGTATTCATCTTAGTGGGGCCTCTGTGCCTGGTGCTGGTCTCCTACACCCGCATCCTGGGTGCCATCCTGAGGATCCAGTCAGGGGAGGGCCGCAGAAAGGCCTTCTCCACCTGCTCCTCCCACCTCTGCGTGGTGGGGCTCTTCTTCGGCAGTGCCATTGTCATGTACATGGCCCCCAAGTCCCGCCATCCTGAGGAGCAGCAGAAGATCCTGTCCCTGTTTTACAGCCTTTTTAACCCCATGCTGAACCCCTTGATCTACAGCCTGAGGAATTTAGAGGTGAAGAGTGCCCTGAGGAGGGCACTGTGGAAGCAGAGGCCAATGTGAGAGACATGGAGAGGCACATGACAGGACTGGGGAAGAAGGATTTGTTTCCCATGAAATATGGTAGCTGGCAATTCTTTATGCCTTAGTAACATAAAGGTTAACTTGAAATGGAAAGTTATAGACCTGTACATATAAACTGAGGATACAATCCTTTTGATAAAAAGTAGATGCCTACCCTCATGATCTTGGTAAGAATGAATTATTAGAGAAACCACAAAAATGCTTAAGACTGATAAATATCAGACCTCTTCAAAGACAATTACTCATCAAAGTCATCATTGAAGAACATGAAACGGAAGCTACAGACCATTATAATATTCGAACTACATATACATCCAAACAGAATTAGAGATGGTATCGAAAACAAACTCCTTCCAATCAATGATAATAAAAGATTATAAAATTAACAAGTACAAATACTTCTACAAAATCTACAAATGACTGATAAACATAAAATCCTGCATGTTACCATTATTCAGCAAGAAATTATAAATTAAACCTACTATGAGATACTACATGATATCTATTAAAGCATCTAAAATTTTAAAATTTGAAACAGTCAATACTAGCAAAGTTTTTATCCAGATTAGCTAATAAAAACATGGAACACATTCTCTAGACCAACAATTACTGACCTTCCTTGTAAAGGGACACCAGTAAATGTGACTTTCAAAGCCGTCTTCTATTATAAACACTCATATCTGGCAAAAGCACTATTAGAAAGTTGTAAATGAATGAGAATGGTTATGTTCCAAGAAAACTTACAATGAAAAATAGGTTGCTTATAAAAATGGGGGCCACAGAACAATCACTTGCCAACGCATATTCCGGAGCTAGAACTAGTCTGGTTCCACCAGATTCAAAGTTAGTAGGCTTCACTGGGATGGGGGACTCAGAGACCAGGTAATTAAATCCAGTTTAAAGACCCCATGATTACTTCAGAGCCACCTAGAATGAGGTTTCTTTTCTTTTCACAACATGCAAAACTTCCTGTGACTTAAAAACCAATAGAGTGTAAAGGTGCATGGTTTCTTCATTATATTTATGAACTCGGAGCAAGATCTTTATACTGTCTACCACAAAGTTGAGCCTGAGACTGTGCAATAAAAGCTTGCAATGAAAAATTTGATGTGGAGCACAGTAATACAATAAAACTAGCACAGAGGGGATGCAAAGTATTGTTCAGTTGTAGAACACATCTGTCATGCACAAGTCCCTGGGATTGGCTTTTAGTACCTCTCTCCTACAGGCACGTACCATGAGCAGTACAGACACGTCTTGTACAGAGACTGATAAACACTGGATTAAGGCACTTTCCATCTTTACAATGAAGCAGTCCTAGTTTTAATTATATATTCTGAAAGCCATGCTCATCTTAGCCTGGACTACCAGGAAATTTAACTCTCAACTCTGATCACATATCTGATAATAATTTCACATGGCAGACAATATCTGGAGCAAAACTTGTCAATAATGAAATCTCAGAACAGGATAATGTTCTTATAATAGATAAGTCTGCCATGTGAAGGAAGGGATCATGTAGACTGATAGGTCTGGCAATTCTACTCTAATTTTCAGAGCTTTAAAAAATTTCAGAACATTTTTAATTGCCCTGACTT
The DNA here is from genome assembly GCA_004365215.1 of Cuniculus paca. NCBI lineage: Eukaryota > Metazoa > Chordata > Mammalia > Rodentia > Cuniculidae > Cuniculus > Cuniculus paca. The sequence continues at coordinate 3,303 of RJWT010005253.1, read as the reverse complement.
ACTTTTACTCTTAAAATATAAAGTGTTGTATGAGTATGTTTTATGGTTTTATTTCCCTTCTTAGGACTCCTTGGCTAATTTTAAAATCGCCATGCCAATTTCTAGTCTTTGTATGATTACACACAAGTTTCCTTTCAGGGTCTACCATCCCTTGAAGCAAAACACGTGGTTATATATTGCTCTCCCTCATTTATTTGAAATATCTTTTCTGCCATCTTCTCTGAGAAAAAGTTAGGCATTTTTGGCTACCATGAATGTCTTGCTCAAAACACAAAAAAAGAAATACAAAGATTGAGAATTCAGCTCAGTAAAAGAGTACATGTTTAGTATGTGTAAGGACCTGGGTTAAACTACCAACTCCAAAAGAAAGAAAGAAAAAGAGTTGTGAGGGGAGAGGAAGGGAGGGGAGGGAAAGGCAGGATATCACAAATCAATTTGAAAACCAAACTAAACTGTTTCCAATAGTAAACTTCAAACTTGTGTAATGATGAACCCCTAAACTCTAAAAAAAAAGAAAGCAAATTAATATCATAATTTTGATGAGTGTGCAGTATTGGTCATATTTTTGTCACTGAGACCGAATATCCAAAGAAACAACTTAAGGGAGAACACCTTATTTTGGTTCTTTGTCTCAGAGGTTTCAGTCTATAGAGTTGGTGGCTCTGATGGGAAAGCTCCATGGTGGAAAGGCCTGGCAGAGAAAGCTGATCACCTCTCCTCAGCCAAGAAGCAGAGGGAGCCCAGGAGAGCCAGTGAGGAAGGGGCCAGCGACCAGAGGTAGCCCACAAAGTCCTGTCCCTGCTACCACTAAACATAGCCGGATATGTGCCTGGGTGTCTCTTAATGCAGTCATATTACCAACCAAGACTCACCATCACGATGGATGTTTGAACACCTAGCTAATGTCTTTAAATTATAAATTGCAGAATATTCTTCTTTACTTTGAGAATAAAGTGGAAAAGAATAATTTTCTTTCACTGAATCTTCTGAAGATTAAAACACTGAGGGGGCTTTTTTTGCTCAGCCACTGGAAGAGGAAAGCTCACCAGGCCCAACCTGCTGTGCTTGGGGCTGGGGGGAGGCTTCGAGTCCTGCTGCCAGCATCTTCAGGTTGTAGCCAAGCCTGCCAGCTTCAGAGACATAGGACAGTCATCATAATAAATGCTCCCAATGGCCAGACATGGATAATGGTTATGAAAAGCCACAACAGACATGAGAAGTTACAAAGTTTACATCCTAAACAGCTATGGAATGAAGTTTGAGGTCATGAGCTAGGACATTAAAATTTTTTTCACTGCCTCCAGTGTGCAGTACTTTGTAAAGTTAAAATGAAGAATTGGTCAGAAAGAAATATTAATAGAGATAAGTAGAAAAAAGGAAGTTTTCCTTTGAAATAGATGACCTTATTTCACAATAAATTATGTACAAAAGCATCACGCATGGATAATTCCACTCTGACATGACAGACTGAGGTGCTCTGTAGACTTGTGACTTCACGGACCTAATCTCCCATGGAATGTGTTAAGTCAAACAGAAGCTTGCAATCTTTGAGGGCATTATATTGACAGACATTTTGACCATAGGTTAGAATGACAGCTAAACTGATCGTTGAACTAAATGAGAGTAATGTATCTGTATCTTTGTTTCTTATTTTACGTGTACTACAAAGAAGAAATCTCTGAGAACTATGTTACACTTGGTCATATGAGGTGATGTACAATTCTCATCTGACAGATCACTGTATAACTCTAAGCCTTAATGTTCAAATGCTGAGAAAGATTCTTGGTTGTAATAAACAAAATCAGCTGCATTCCTCGTATGCCATAGAATGCTAATACAGGTATATACTATTCTTGAATTTGTGAATGGAGCACTGCAAACAAAATAGAAGACATTGGCTCTCAGATGGGAATAGAGTGTAGCTTTCATATGATGACTGTGAATTCCCTGAGAATGGCCTCATCTTAAAAAGATGAAGATTATAGAAGCTTTTATGGTTTAGACAAACTAAACTACATCTTAGTGGGATACCACTCATCAAAATCTAATATGCGGAACCCAGTGGTTTTGGGCAACTAACCTATATTCTAACCACACAAACCATTAGTTATTACACAGTAATAACAAGAATGATGATTATCCTTCAAGACATAAATGGCCTCAGGGGAAAGAGATGTCCTTCTAACATCATGGGACAAGCTGAGTTTAGTGAGGAGCAAGATTCAGACAAAAATTATTCATTAATGAGGATAAGCAGATCAAAGGGAATCCTCTTCCAGGTGGAAGCGAAAGAAAAAGACTCAACCTGTAAATACAGTGAGGGAAGCTTTAGTGAAATAAGTCATGCAGACCAATTAATAACTCAGAATGCTTCCAAGAGACCTGACAGGGTTTCATGGCTGTTTTAATGCAGATGGAAGCCACGGTAGCCATAGAACAATATGTGCAGAAACCTCATAGACATTGTAGTTTATTGAAGCTCTTTAGGGGCACTGATCATTTTAATTGATGTAAGATGTCTGTATTTACTCCAATAATAGACTAGTATAAAACAACTTGTAGCACAATTAAGGGCCTGGAAACTCCTTTGAGTAGCACTGTGTTCTTGGCATAAGACAGGAGAGAGCCCTGCACACAATAGAAACTAGTTTGGAAGGAACACCTTTAAACTGGACGGGGTGGCTGGCTTCATCCCCAACTGGCTCGTAATGCAGAAATACCCAAATCCTGGCCAACTGTAACCATGTTTGGACTTTCCCTGCCCAACCCTGACTCCCCAGATGTTAGGTAGGCACAGGTATGCTGACACTATTGCTGTTCCAGTATGTGAACGTGTTCCTAAATGGAGGTGCTCATTTTGTTAGAAGAGATCATTTGGCTGTAAGAAAGCCTAAGCAAACTGCTAGGAAACTGCTAACCCTACCACTCCACCAGCATGTTGGAGTCATTCATTGCGTTAAATAGGTAACATTTCAGTGGTGACTTCATCTTTGTCATAGGAAAAGCAAACCTCAAGGGCAGTTCCCTCTTTTCTCTCCCATGGACTGAGGTTTGACTCCATCAGGAGAGTACAGGTGTCCCTGTGGCCAGGAGACAATCAAGCAGTCATCCACCTGCTTTGCACCTCCAGGTCCCCTTTGTCTCTATGGCTGCCATTCTTACTGGAGTCGTACAGAGACAAGGATCATTTGATTTCAACCCAGGCCCTTCCTATCGTTTAGTGCAATCATTGTTTAGCTTTTTGTTCTTAGGACACATTGAAACTCTTAAATATTACTGAAGACCTAATGATATTTTGCTAGC
>RJWT010005252.1:0-31371 GCA_004365215.1 Cuniculus paca | reverse complement strand
GGAATATTAATATTAGTGATGATAGCTTCCCTTTACTAAAAACTTAGTATCAGCAATTGCTGTAAGTAATGAACAAGCCATAGGTTTAGAAAAAATTAGTAAAGGCACTATTTCACTTTAAATAAGAAATCCAGAGAATTGGTCCTTGGGAGATGGATGCTAAATGAGTGTGTGACTCCTGTGCAACATCGCTCTACAGGATGAAACCACCCAGAAGCCCACTGCATCAACTCCTTCCTTTAACTTCCTGATCTGTCTTGAGTTGTTCCTGAGTTGACCTTGCTTCTAACCTACCCTTTGCATCTACTTAAAATATATCTCTTTGTAGCAAATGTAAATAGAGTTCTGAACATGCACCATGTGTGCATTGTCACAGACAAGGAAAGTGTCATGAATGAATTTTTGTGGGTCTCAGGATTTCCCAGAACACAGACTTTTCAGCTCTAAACCTGGAATACTACAGTACTGAGGGTTGGTCCTTAATGAGGCTCAAGGGTGAGGGTTAAACAAGTCTTCTCCTTCATTCTCCATAGTTTTAAACTAACCCTTCCCACCCTCTACTGTGACTGTTTTACGTTTGCATTGGTTTGCCACCCCAGACAAAGAACAACTTCAGATACTAGGTCTTACTCATTTTTTTTAACTTAAACATCTATTATATCAAAGAAGGAATCGCATAAATGAATAAATGAGTGAATGGGATAGAAAAGTTGTGAAGGGAAGGACAAGATTCATGTTTCAAAGACTCTAAACAATTTAAGACAGATCTAAGACTTAAATTCTAAGACCCGTGATGTGAGTCTAAGAAGTATGCAAGAGGGTCACTTGTCTGATTATGGGGAACAGATGGTATGGTTTGAATGTGTTCCCCCAATTCACTCATTGCAAACTCAATGCCCAATACAGATGAGGCCTGATGAGCAAAGATTAGGTCATGAGGACATAGCCTCATGAATAGATAGTGTTTTTATAGTTAGTAGCAATGGTTGAGTTATCACAAGGATAAGTCGTTATAAAAGTTAGTTGCCTCTTCAAAATTAGCTTTATTTGTATGTACTCTCTTGCCTTTTCACATTCTACCAACACTATGATAGCATGAAAGTTGTCCCAGATACTAGCACTATGCTTTTAGACTTCCAGTCTTTAGAATATGAACCAAGTAAAGTTTTCTCCTTAAAATGTACCCAATCTCGAGTATTTATTTTGTTTAAAAATGAAGAGTGGACTGACACAAGTATGACTTAGGTCAATAGAAATTTCTTGTTCTCCAAAATTCTTGGGTATAGTTATTTGAACTTTGGTTCCCACATTCTATGGAAGTCTAAATCTCTCTACAATACATTCATGAGTTCTGAGAGATTAAGAGAATTTATATTCTGATAGTAACATCTGTCTTTGGGTTTCTGTTTTCTGAAGTACAACATGTGATTCTACCAGCCAAACACATACAAATCCAGGACTGCCCCTGGTTTCCATAAATACTCTACTCACTCTAAGCAGGATGTACTGAAGGTTGTACTGAGGTTGAGTAAAGTAGAAAAAATGATTATGTTACAGGAATGTGAAAAGCAAGACCCATAACAAAACGCTAAATGGAGCCCTGCGGCCTCAGTTCCCTGTTCTAAAATACTCTCTGTCTCCTATGCTAGAATGCCAGCTGACTTCTCCAAGAGCACCTTCATCTCACAATAACTCTGTGGTTCCCATCTCCTTCTTCTGTCTGGCTTTTTTCCCCTTTTTCTTCTTATGAAAAATAAAGAAATTTCTCTTCACATATTCTGCTGAGTAGTGTGGTCGTGTTGCTTTGAACCATCCAGCTTGCCTTGTATTCACTCTGTTCTCTCCCGTGGCTTACCAAGGTATATGCCCATAAAAGATAGATTCTACCTGAAAGAGAAATCAAGACCAGTCTTCATGATGATTACATTTTCACCTTATTATCAAAGGTTGGAAATTGAATAATCACTCTGCTAAAATGATGATGACTCTCAGAGTACCAGATGAAAGCTGGTTAATTTCTCCTCATCCATTGATCAGTGGGCAGGCTGTCAGTGAAAGTGAATTCTAGCCAGCTTGAGGGCAGAGACCATAAGTGACTTTTCCATTAGTTGTCATGTGCACTTAGCCAGTGTCAGGCACACAGTAAATATTCCATGATCGTTTTTATTGAATTTTGAGTAAATAAATGAGTTTACAGGTTTGGTAACACAATTAAACCATTAAAATAAATAGCTGAAGCAAGAACAATCCATTAATCCACTTAGCTCAAATGAATAGCCATTTTATTAAATAAAATCAGTTGTTACAGCTCTAAGAATTAGCAATGCAATTTCCCAACTGGTTAATAAGTAGAAAACACAATTGTTGAAGAACTGTTTTCATTTCAATTAAAGTAAAAGTTTTTTTGTGAATTAGTTCTTATTTTAGAAATAAAATTATATATATATATATATATAATGTATATATTTGAGTGTGCGTACTGCACTAGAAGGCATGTAATTGATTTGAGTTCAAAATACCAAAAGATTTAATAAATAAGTATACATTTTATCTGCAACAAACAGGCCACAATCAAGTACTTTAATATATCTAACAGTAGTCATTCAGTTACACAATATAGTAAAGGCTTTATTTGCTTATTCATAAATCTAGGATGTCAACACTACAAAGATCTAGAAGTGAATTTTTTTTTTTGCCATATCAAAGTTAAAAGAAAATCTTCATTGTTAGCAATGGTGCATTTAATCATCAATGTCTGTAAAATATGCACAAAAGAACCGTAACTGCATAACCACAGTTATATAAAAATTACTCTTTATGAGGAATGTTTTCAGAGGCTTTCATCACTTTCAAACTTTTATAGGTGTCTAGTTTATACACATTCATTAAAATATTTAATATTGCTTTTTATTTTGCCACTGAGAACACTAGAAAGTCTTTTGATATTTTAATCCATTCGGTTATTCTGTCCATGAATAATTTTTTACACTCTTAAGTTCAGAGTTAAACCATTTTAGCCATTTTTAATTCTATTGTTAACAGAAAATTATAGTTAGCTAACTAATGGAATTTTGGTTTCTAACATTCAAGAGGACATTTAATTATTATTTGTATAAAGCTAAAAATGCTAGAGAATCTAGATACTGTTTCAGTTCACTAAATCTACAAGTTAAATAATCTTGAATTGATGGATTTCCTTATAATCCCTCTCCAATATTTGTTCTTTTCTGTTTCCGTTTGCAGAATGTAAAAATGGAGAGTGCACATATTTTTTTTCAGTTGGTCACCATTTTTCATTAGACTATCTCCCACCATTCCCCAAGTCTGGTTCAGACATCACAGGTATTTTAACTAAAATGTAAGTCTGTTCTCTAATGGGGTTAAATTCTGATTGTGGAGAAGCTCTGGTTACAAAAATTCCTGCTGTACTACTTTTCTCAGGGACAGCAACAGTTGCCAATATTCCAATTCAGGAAAATTCTTAAGGAAAAGCCATAGTCTATTCTTTTCTTTAAAAGTCTGGTGAAGGGAAAATGACTTTTAGGTGATTTATTGAGTAAATCAGGTTTTATAAATCTTAATAATTATAATACTAAAAAATGAAGAATATATTCATTTTTGTGTATTCTTTATAGAAGTTTAGAACTTCTTAAATTTGAAATAATAGCAAAAACATGAGATAAAATGCATAATTTAATTTTTTTTCTTTGGAAATGCTTTTCATCGCACTCCAGTATTTCCCTGATTTTCTTGACATCCATTATAAAACCAAAGAGACTCTGTTGATTTTACTTGGATTATTTATGGCAACATAGTCTATTTCTGACCTCTCTTAGAAGAAAGGTGTCTGGGGAACATTTTTATATAGCTCTGAAAATTGCTGTGTCATCCATCTCCCATTTTCCTGTAATGAACCTTTTAGTTTGTTAGCTACCATACCAGATGTGGTTAAATTTCAATATTTCAAAGTAGGGTAAGGACATAGTTAAATGAATTAATAAATATTTACTAAAGGAAATAATGTAAAGATATTTGCTTTTTCTATTGTTTTATTTTCTTATCTAATGTAAGATTACCCAAAGCCTGTGCTGCCCCAGCAAGTTGTCCTATTTATACCTCCCAGGGACCTTATGGAGCTGCACTAAGTGGACAGAAGACCATGGGAAGGGGCTCCCAGGGAAAAAGGGTTCAAGCAACTTCCCAAGATACCCCTCAGATGCAGTGTATACACAAAGAGACACTCACCTCATTTTTCTTGAAGGCTAAACTGTGTATTCCTACTGACTAGCATATTTTTAATCATTGCTTATTATCATGGATGTTGTGAAAAGAAGCCATTATTCATCCTACATTTTCCCACAATCATATCTTTACAAGCCATTCTGATGACTTTCTCTTTAAGTGGTTCTAACTTTTTTTTTAATCACTGACTTGAAACAATTTCAAATTAGCACTTCTGAGTTTTTCCTGATACTTGTAATTAATTCCTAGCTTTCACTAAAACCAATGTTTCTAAATAATACCTATGTACTGGTAGTCTTCAACATTTATGGAGTATAACAACTGCTATTCATTTTTTTAATCCATAAAGACTTTCAAAATAATTTGACTATGTGTATCCATTGAACTATTAGACACATATTTCATTTTTAAATTCAGAGTATGTGCACTACATTTAATATAACAAATTTTATTTTTGTCAAGAACTGTTATTGAATTAGCTACAGATCTACATAAATATTACATATTTGTACTGAAGAAACTACTCAGTGATTTTACAACAAAGTAGTTTAATTATATTAAAATTTTACTTTACTAACTTGCTTTAAATTGATTAATAGTATTCCTCAGTTATTATATGCAAATATTAAATAAATATCATATCCTTGAATTTATTCAGCCAATAATTGTTGAGCTAGCCATACCACTGCTTTAAGAATTAAGAGAGTTGTTTCAATAATCAAAACAATTACTTCATATGTAATAGCATTTAATCATTTTTAAAATTTTGGATAATTACTGCTGTTGTGTCATTGCAAATGAATTATATACCATCCTCTATGATTAAAAGATGCTTAAACAACAAAAAATAGATTCCTAATAATTTAAATGCTTCAAAACTACACACATGATTTCTGTTCAAAGTTTTTTCAGAATGTGAGAAATAGACTTTGTCTTTTCTGTCAAAGGTCAAAGCAACTCCATTTGGTGTTTAAATGGCTTGGCCATCTACTTACTATCCAACACCACTCCCATTAATATGCTGAGCTCCAAGAAAGAGTGACTCTGTACCTTCTCCCAGAAAATGGTCTGTTTCTAAGACAAAGACCCAAGAACTGTCCATTCCAAACCACATGTACCCTCTCTCTAACCACTCCTTCCCGAATGATAAAGAGCAAAAGATTTTATGTCCCAAATGCCACAGCTCCTCTCTAACTTACTCAGCAATGCACTCCCTACCTCCTGCCACTCGAGTTAGTCAACCATGATAGACTGTAAGTCTTTGAATTAAACCAATGACTTTAAAGATCAGTTCCTTCTCCTGCATTAGGGATAAAAGGAGCAACACTCCTTTGTGCATGCTACAGTATGCTTATGCCCTTCTGCAGAAGTACAATCCCTTGTGGAAACCTCTTGCCTCATGTCTGAGTGCATTCTTCTTGGTACTGACAATTTTAGTCTGTGGCTTATTTCAAACAATTTTAGTGCCCAATTATGAGAACCAAGGGTCTCTGAGATGTGGAAACTCCTGCCAGGAGGAGATGCATCCCACATGGCCTCTTTGCAGTGGCCTCTGGGACATGGACCCATGTCCAAGATTCCTGAATCCAGGAGAGATCTCTCAGCAACACTAAGAAGGACCTAAAAACACTAAGAAGGATCATGAAACTGTGTTGCTGACAACTTGTGCATTAACCAAGGTAAGAAAAGTCATGGGAGCAACTCAATATGGCTTTGGTGGTTGGAAAACAGCCTTGGTTGAGACTAGTGATCTTCGGTGAGGTCAAGGCAATTTCAGGTAAATTGAAAGTAACTCACAGCAAGACATTTCCTTGCTGGAGATTGAGCCTCTGGCTTTGGGACAAACAGAATGTGAAATAAATGTGCCTTCCAGTCAGGACAGATTAGGAAATCAAGGAGCTCAGACAATGAAAAATTCCCTGATAATCCCCTGAGAACCACAACTCACAAAGGAAAAACAAAAGAAAATCCCAGATGTTAAAATATTGTTGTTTCATTCAGCCATGAGCCCCTATCCTTGCATCATCCCTCTGGCCAAAGTTCAGATCCAATGAGGACTAGATATATCAATTGTTGATTGGATTGGTTAATGATAAAAGACTAGGACTCAAGAGGAGATAGATTATGCCCTGTGTTGACAGCAAGAACCAATTTTTCTCTTTCCCTTAAAAACTTGGGGACTTCATAAAAACAAGAGGACTCACTCTGGTATCCTCCTCCACATGGGACTGTCCAGAGCCAGCTCCAGGACATCAGGACCCAGTCTCTGGCACTGTAGCTGCAGCCACACAAGAGAAAAAAGACTGACCTTATCAAGAGAAAATTAAAAGTTGCCAAAAAATGTTCAGAATCTTCCAATTCCCCAAAGACCAAAAAGGGTATCAAAGGGGACTCAATTCTTCTTTTCCTTGAGGAAAGTTCCCCTGGGTGGAGGAGGGATTGGGTTGCAATCCCTTAGCTAAATGATAAATTCACTTATATCTTCCAATTTAAGCTTGTAGTTTTGTTTAATTAATATGCTTAAAGCATTTGTTATACATTGTAAATTCTTAAATTGCAGTTACAGGGTTAACTTGCTCTTCTCTGTTTTCCAGTGGTATTAAAATAACACTAATTCAAGGTTACTTGGAAATCTGTCGGCAGCCAGTCAAGTTTAAAAATATAACAATCGCCAGGCGTGGTGGCTCACGCCTGTAATCCCAGCACTCGGAAGGCTGAGATAGGCGGATCGTTGTGAGTTCGAGACCAGCCTGGGCTACAAAATGAGCTCAAGGCCAGCCTGAACGGCATAGTGAAACCCTGTCTCAAAAACAGGGCTGGGGATCTAGCTCAGCGGTCTAAGCGCCTGCCCGGCAAGCGCAAGGTCATGAGTTCAATCCCCGGTGCTGAAAAAATAAATAAATAAATAAAATAAAATAAAATAAAAATATAGCAATCTGAGATCAAAGGAGAAAAAAGAAAAAAAAAAGAAGACAGAAGGACACTTTAGAATCCAAGTGGCCACAGTCAAGTTTGTCATGAAAAGTATATAGTAAAAACAGAGAAAAATATATAAAGAAGGCTATAAGAGATATATTTTCAGTATAAGAGGATTTTGTTTGATAAATGTTTTGCCCTGCTAGAAAGATGGCTTTAATGGCAGAACTGGAAAGTTCAAGTATGTCAAGGAAAAGCTTATGGAAGATGCAAAAAGATATGTATGTTTACTTGTTGATTCAATGGAACCCAGACTGTTCCTTCTAAAAACTGCTTGTTGCTCAAAAGGACTGGGTGGGGGGTATACCCCTGGCTCTCATCAGTTACTTCTTCCCAGCTCTCAGCTTCCCTCTCCATTTGACTTGATCTTAAGATCTCCCAAGAAAGAATATAATCAAAATTATAAAAAAAATTTAAATGAAAAACTTGACTAAATATTAAAAAGGGGTAACTCAGATTCTTACTTTTTCTTCTAGTTAACAATAGATAGAGAGTTTTCAGGTAGAGGAGCTACCTTACTTCCATCATGTGGGAGGGAGCAGAGAAAACACATGACCTCTGCTTCCCTTGCTATGTCATCTATAGTAAATTCAAAGCTGATTTTTTTTCTCCAAAGATAATTTAAAAATAAAAAGACAAAACCTCAAAGCTCTTTCCCCACTCTCCTGATTCTTTCTGGTAACTTACCAGAAAGGATTTGTGTTCGAAGACATAAAGATTATGTATGATTTAAACTGTGTATTCTTCTACATCTCTTTAAATTTGGTCTTGCCATTTAAGGTTAGTCTATATCTGTTGACTTTGATTAAATAAGCATTTTGTTATTGTTTCAATGGGATAATCTTGTATTGGGTAATAAGTTTATGTGTGGTCATATTACTTCCTAAACCTTTAGGAGCTCTAAAAATGTCCTTTAGTTTGCTTTTAAAGTGAAAACAAAAACAAAAAGATCCAACTAAGTAAATACATGTAAAATTTCTATATAGCTCTGATACCAATTATTGCTAATTTCATGACATATCAAATACATTTGTGTTTTTCTAAGTATATATACTTGGCCTTTTAAGAGGCAGAACTAGAAAAAGACATCTTGTCCTACTGTCGTGCTCCAAACTATCATTGCTCATGATGATAAACTTTATGTTCTTGTTTATGCTATTGTATTATAATTGTGTTATGATAGTTTGCTGTGCCTACAGCTTATACAGTCTAGACAAAGTCACTATAATGATTAATGGTTTAACATTAATAATCTCTAAAGTATATTCTACTTAAATATCATTCTGGTAACAATAGTAGCTAAACAATAACAAATCAGTAGTTAAAAGATAAAAGTTGCTGTATGTCTTTTAAGATCTTGTAATTCATAAAGATTATTTAATAAAACATTCTTTTATAGTAATATGGAAATTTAAATGTTTTTCAAAGTTAATAACAAAAGCTCATATTATCGTGGTTTTTATGATAATGTGCTATATTGTCCTTAATTTTAAGTTTTCTCTATAAAACATTATAACTGTTATCTATTAATACTCTACAGGGATTCAACTTCTAAGACAATCATGATTGGTAAAAAATAATGGTTCTCTGGTCATACTATGTAATTCAAGTTGCTTAGTATCTAGATAAGATCATTGGATTAGACCTGCTGCTTCCATTGTAATACCAGTTTAACTGATCTCCTGGACATTCAACAACTGAGGTTTGGAGATCAAACAAAATAACTTGACTAAGAAGATAGCAAATTGTTTGACCCTGGCCCTCCAAAGTCAATAAGGACTCAAGACATGAGAGGACCTTTTCTATAGGATCTACAACTTTGGTGAGTCACCCAACCTCCCAAGCAAGAAGATTATTGGACCCCAGAGAACGGGAGTCAACCAATGTACAGTGTACTAAAAAGGAGGGTCACCAAAAAATGTCTTCTGTGCTTCCATAGAAAGCTACATGGTCAAACAAGACCATAACCCAACCTGGCAGCTAACAGTGACAGAAGAGCTGAGAAGCTCTACAGATGATTCCACCAATAGCATGTGAAAAATCTTAACTGGTGTTGATATTTGATCAAAAAGGTACTCTTGATACATACTAGTCTCACTTTAACTTGATCTTGGATACCCAAAAAAAAATGCAACCAAAGACATATTAACACAGTAATAATAATATATACAAAATGTCAAAAAGGGGCTCCAATCACTGACCCCTGTTGACAGTATCTGGTTATGCCTGGAAACAGGTCTAGGAGCCAACTGATTACAATTGTTATTTCAGCTCCTTAAAAACAATAACTAGATATGACTTCTTCCCCAATCTGCTTTCCATTCTAGTCCTCATGATTTAGTCATGTGCTTTAAAGTTTATTTCTTAGAGACTGCCCTTACCAAACAGCTTCTTCCACCTTATCTGACTAACAGAAGAGTTAACTTCTGCTCACAAAATTTGAAGAAAAGAATTTAACAATATGGAAGGGGTGATTGTGAGAAATAGGCTTTGCCTTTTTTGTCAAAGCACAAAGCCAAAGCAACTCCATTTGTGTTTAAATGACCTGGCCATCTACTCACTATACACCCCCCATTAATACCCTGAGCTCTAAGAAATGGTGACTATGTAACCTCCCAGAACACAGCCTGTTTCCAATGTAAAAACCAAGAACTGTCCATTCCAACCCACATGTCCCCTCTCTCTTACCACCTCCTCCCTCAGGATAAGAACCAAGAACTTTGTGCTCCAACCCCTGCCCTCTAACTTACCCATCAACTCACCAATACCCCTCCTCCATGCCACTCAAGTTATTCAATCATGATAGACTGTAAGCTTTTGAATGAAACCAATGAATTTACAAGTCAGCTGCTTCTTCTGCATTAGGAATAAAAAAGCCAAACTTCTTTTGCCCTGGGTGCCTGCTACCTCATGCTTATGCCCTCCTGCAGGAGTGAAAATTTGCCTTTTCAAGACCCCTTGCCTCATGACTGAATGCATTCTTTCCAGCATCAACAATTTGAGCCTGGGGACTTATTTACAGTGAGAATATATGTGAAGTGAGATTAGTAACGTTCCACAGGGTCATTTATGGTGAGAAATTAAGCAGATCCTAACCAAGAAAAGATAGCTTCAAGGCATACTGACCATTTTTATACAGCACACAAAAATTTATTGAGTCCAAATATATGTCTTTTTTATCTTTTCACATTTTTTATTGATAATAAAATATACCGAGCTTGGGTCAATGCTCCAAAAAGTTAATTCTGTGGTAGTTACTCAAATACATATGTGTATGTGAATATGAATCTCTGTAGGCACCTTATAGAGAAGTTTCTCTTCTATTCCAGGTTGAAACTTCCCAGAGAGGCTAAATATAGCCTCCATAGGCAGAGAAATAGAGAACAAAGGCACAAGTCTAAAACAGTAAACATTTTAGTGTATATCAAAGTTAATACATTTTGAACCTGACACATTTTTATAAATGCATGGTATATGCTTGGTATTGTATATTTATTTCAAGTCAACTAAAAATACAAATTTCTTTATAGGCTTTTTTGTATTTTAAAGAGAAAAACACCAAACAAAACAAAATAGAATAAAGCCAATCAAAACAAACCAGTGCAAGTGACACAGGACTTCAAAACAATAGGAAATCAACAACGTTTACCATAATGCCTCTTGTTGTCTTCAAAATAGCTGCTCATACCTTCAGACATAGTAAAAATCAAACAAAGCAGAACAGACTAGAACCAATAAAAACAGTGAATGCAATAAAGGATTTCAAAAGAAGGTAATAGTAAATTCAAAATGCCTACAGTAATATATCTTGCTATCTTTGAAATAGCTGCTCATGCCATTGTATATAATAAAATCAAACAAAACAAAAGAGAATAAAACCCATCCCAACAAAAATGAAAATGATACAGGACTTCGAAACAAGTTAATGAGTTAACCATGGCCACCACCTTCAAAAGGAGATCCCCCATAGATGCTATACTGCATATTGTTATCCTCTGAATAGATGATCAGACTACCAGCTTGAGACCTGCAAAGTCTGTGAAACACAAAACGCTAGAAGCATTAAATTTTGTTTTACCTCAATAGCTATCACTGCAGCCTGTGTTTCTCCAGATCAGCCAGTCACTTTCATAGGCTTTTTGAATACAATTGCATACATATATTTACATGTATATATACACCTATGCATATGTGTGCATACATGTATGTTATATATACATATCTTATGAAATAATTACTAAATAATCCCATATATAATTTACAATTTTTTACTTTCAATCAGCATAGAAATCAAGTAAAACTGAAAGATACTTACATTAATTCAGGCTTCAACTTTCATTAGTATGATAACAAATGATTATAATTAAAAGTACCTAATGAATACATATTACAAATTATAAGCTCATGAAATTTAATACTAGATGTGCATATGCTAAATTTCAGTGTTTATTGGATTTATTTAAATTTTTATAATGAAATATACTCATGCAAATTGTAAGATATTTAGAGTAACTTCTGAAAAGTCAGATTTAATTCTTGATACAGATGTCTCCACAAAAATATACTAACCTCAAGGGTCAACAAGTTTCTCTGTTATGTTATTAAATATTAATGAATGCTATAAAACATGCTACATTTACTGTTTTGTGAAATTTGGCACATTTGGAAAATATTGAAGAAGACAGACAATCAGTCCTGCTTTTAAACTTGTGAGATCAATTTTATCCCATACATGATTCAGTTTCATAGTCTCAGAAGCATTTCATGACCCAGAAGGGTTTTAGAGATTCCTTCTCTGAATAAGACACATTGTCAGTACTTATCCAGGCAACAGGTTTATTTTTGGACATTAAACAGTCTCGGGCAATACAAGAACTGTAGTATTTTTGCAGACAGCTGTAAAAAACTGGATTTTCTCGGAAGGAATCAATTCTGATGTCTAAGAATTCTTATAGTCAAGCCATAGCGTTGTACAGTCAGGTATAATCCTTTATGTTGGAACAAAATCTCAGTTTTTTTCCTTGTACCTTCAGCAGAAAAAAAACATTTCTGACACTTTTTAGTTCTCAATATTTTTATTGAATGAATAAACAAATAGCTATAAAATTCACATCTACTGGTCAGTATTTAGCTATAAAAATGAACAACTCAAATTAAACTTTCCCATTTTGTCTCATTGCATTGGGATCTGTCATAATATGCTTATATAATATAACATTATACTGAAACTGAGCATTTCATATGTGAAATAGAGATGCTCCTTTTCCTTCCTGGTCCTAAACCATAAAATTTCCTGAATTGCTGTCCTAGTGTCCTTCTATCTTTTCTTTCTCCAGTACAAGTCTAACATTCCTTTTTGTGCTTTCACTCACCCAGCTCCATCAACTATCCTGCTTCTTCTCTAATGCCTGCGTACTTCCTAACAATCGCAGGGGATTTTTTAATGAGGTGTCTCTTGATTTAAAATAAATCTGGAGAGATCCATGCTTGCTGCCTCTCTTTATTTCATTGGTCTTTAGACCCCAACTCACTAAAATCTAGACCCATTCCTCATTGTTTGCATCTGACTCCTTGGTGTGGTTTTATTACTAGCCTATTTACATTTTTCGAGTTTCATTTTAAACTTCTTAATACGAATGACAAGATGGCCGATGATCATCCTCATTGCTCATGAACCTTGCTCATGAGCACTCAGAAAAGCCAATGTTCTTTTAATTCAGTAGGTCTTGCTTCTAAGAATTGGATATTTTTATTTACCCATACTCCTTAAATGCTGTTCTTCCCTTTGCTGACAACTGCATCTTGGGTCTTCATGTCTCCTCATCCTGTAAGCTCTGTAAATTCATCTATGCTGACAGCTCCCACTTCATGGAAAGGAATAGTGACTAGAATAATCAAAACTTCTACTCCAGTGTTCTTTTCTGGGACACCTGGGGCGTGCTGGAGTTTACCAACCCAGGAGCACTTTCTGGCTGATCCCGTCAGCTTCTAGGAGGTGATTACGGTCTGACTCAAATCGGCCTTGTTTAATTATTTACATTTTTGGATTTTTTTCTTACTCAACTATGTGTGATTTAAAATTTTAAAACATCGTAATTTCACTTATCAAAATTATAATTTTTATTTCTATCTTATAGTGTTTTCTATGTGCGTGTTGGAGAATCCAACATAGGGCTCATAGTTAGCAAGTGCTCTACCACTGGGCTAAACCTTCAACTCTGAAAGAGTAGGAAAGTTAAAGATTTAACTGAAAAAAACACTGGTAAATATTATAAAAGTGTAATGTTACTTTCATAACAGTTACTGCTTTTAAATGTGTTTTTAGGCATATCCCTTAAATCTCATAATCATCACATAACTTTATTATTTTTATTTACTGCAGGACATGTAGGATTCTTGAGGGTTGGAGCCATGCCCAGGATCACACACTTCTAAGTGGCACAACGAGAACTTGAAATGCTCAGAGGAATTTGTTTCTATTAACATGAATACTGCGCAGTCTTTAATTATTACCAATCAGAAATTGATCAAATATTGCTCCACTTCTGAGAGCTATTTTCTTTAAAGGTGCAATGATAAAGGAATTATTGTTTAAGCATGTAGTTTCTTTATTTATGTCTGCATTTTTTGATAGAGGTAATAATTCAGTGTCAAAACTGACAAAATAGAATATTAAAGATGGAAATCAAAGATTATGTGTCTCCTGGAAATTAAATCTTATATTTCACATAGCAGTGATGTATATATCCTTTCTTTGGCATGAAGTTCAAAATACACACAATTTGGACAACATATTCTTAAACTGAAAAACGGATTTTTTGTAAAATATTTAAGTCTACTTCCTCGAGTTTCAAAGAAGTTGCCCATTCTTACTACAATTTTACCTCACATGGTGGTGGCCTTTTGACATTTGCTTGAGGGCCTTTGCCGATCTTGCCCCTGGTTCCATATGTTAAAACAAAGCATGCACTTTTGTGAGAGTCCCACGTGGACAAGGAAACATAATCTGTGCACTGGGCAGGAGCCGAGACCCCAGAAGTGCTTCAGAGTTATGCCGGGACCAGACTCCTGTCCAGCAGTAAGGGAGCAGTAACATTCCTGCTTGGCGCCTGCTGCGACACATTTCAAGAATGGTAACAGACTTGTCTTAGGGTTTTAAAACTATCAGTCTGGGATCAGCAGCCTACCCTGCAAGGCTGCGGATGCCAGATTCCAGCTGTCACAACTTGCTTCTGTGAGAACCTCTTGCTCAGTGGGTCAGAGGCTTGGAGGATGGACTTCGTTAAGACCATGTGCCACGGCTCTTTTTATAGACAACAAACCCCACCACAAATCTCCCTCTTGAAAACCCCAGGCTTTCCTTCCTGGTTTGCAATACAGGGTCAACATAAGGTTATCTATAGATGGGGCATGAGCACCCAAACAAAATATTTAGCCAACTGTATGACTAGTATGTGGTTTCAGGTTTTTATTTCAAAATCCTGCAGCCCATTAATCACTACTGTGAAAAAGTCTTCATTGGGGAGTTCACAGGCAGTTCACTCATTGGGCTATGGAATCTGTGCTCATGTTTTCATTGCACAAAGAGAAAAACAATGATTGACCCAGCTGAATCAGAGACACACCTAGAAGTTGGAACCTTCAAGTATAATCTTTCTCAGTACAATATTTTCAATTATCTGTACATGATTTTACAGCAGCTACTTGAATGATATCAGTTTTCTTAGGCAAGGAGAGGTCAGGTTTCAGGTCCATATGCACTTTCCCCAGAACAGAACCCTGAGCAGTGAACTGCTCATCCATAGCAAGAATAGATGATCTGTTAGTTGCAGGGAACGTCACACATAAATACAGTGTTTATTGGACCTGCAATGGGCTCTGTTACACTCCTCCCTGAGCAGAATTTCCCAAATTGTTTTCAAGGGCAGTTAAGTCATAGTTAACAACAACTGAATTCATAATAGGTGCAGGGGTGATTCTTTTACTCATATTCTGCATTTAGTTTTCACACTACTGTGTTTATTGATGAAAAATGCTAGGCTCAGAAAAGGTGAATAACTTGCCACCCATCTCAGACAGACAGAAGAAGAACCAGGACTCAACCTTGAAGCTATGTTTTATTTTTATTATTTATTTATATATTTATTTATCTATTTATTGGTACCAAGGATCTAACGACCTTGGGCTTGCCAGGCAGGCACTTAGGCCACTGAGCTAAATCCCAGGCTGAAGCTCTTTTAAAACACTACAAATCAGTGAATGGAAAACTACATTTTTTTTTTTACAGAACTTATTCATGTTTCCGTCTTGCTCCTGAATTTGTTGAGCAGACACTGCTTGTCTGTGAAATAATAGTATCATTGAATTTTGCTGAAACTGCTATTCCTATTATTATGTTTTAAATGTTACATGGACACTTGTAAGCCAATCGTAGTATTAGTATTTTTGTTCAGCATCTGGATGGTGCACTAGGTTAGGAGTTAGAAGGTCTGATTCTTCTTTCACACCGAAACTTAACTTGCTCTTGTCATTTAACCCTCACGAGCCTCAGTTTTCTCTGATAATAAGGCTTGTTTCGCTATGGCCAACTAACAGAATTGCTTTCCATATCAGAGATAGAAAATGTGCCAAAGTATTATGCCTGTAACATATTACATGAATGGGCTCTTTTTAAGTATTAATAAAATCCACACTCATCAAGTATAAAGCCATGAGGGTGACAAACAAAAAACTAATAGTTATTTCTTATGCAGTAGATAACTCTGTTAGATGTTATAGTATTTAATTTTGAATTAAAACTTGTCTATGTTTTTAATGCTTTTTGTATTGTATCTAAAAAGTCACTACCAAAAATGCTACCTAGATTTTCTCACATATTGCCTCCAAAATTTCATAGTTTTGCATTTTATATTTATTTCTATTATCTAGTTAAAATTAATTTTCATAAAAGATTCAAAATGTTTAGATTAATTTTCTGTGTGTGCCTAAATGTCCAACTGTCCCAGCACCATTTGTTTAAAAAACTGCTTTTTCTACAGAGTTGGTTTTGTTTTTCTATCAAAGATCATTTGACTGAATTTGTGTGGGTCTATTTCTGATTTTTCAATCCGATTTCACCTATATGTGTATCTTTTTGAACAGTCAATTAATCATTATCATTATGGTAATTTTTAGTATCTTTAATATGAACTTTTCTCTTGATTTTTCTTCAATATCATGTTAAATATTCTAGGTCTTTTGTCTTTCCATATAAACTTTAAAATCTTATTGTCAATATCCACAAATAGTTTACTGCAAGTACGTTACTGAGATTTTGATTAAGTTTATCAATCAACACACAAAGAATTAATATTTCAATGATATCGAGAGTCACAATCCATAGATACACAAACATCCATATATATATATATATATATATATATATATATATATATATGAAAGAGAGAGTGACATAGAGACAAAATACTCATTTTTGAGTACTGAGTCACCCAATTTCAGGGGTTGAGAGGTACCAGTATGATGGTATCATGTTAAAGTGGTGGTAGAAGCCATCCTTAACTTGTTTCTGGTCTTAGGGGGAAATCATCTGCTTTCGTGCCATTACGTATTATGTTAGCTGTAGATGTTTTGCATGTATATTCTTTATTGGGTTGGCAAATTTATCCTGTTTTCATTGTTTGCTAAGTGATTCCATCATGAACTGGTGTTTGGTCAAGTACTTTTACTACATCAACTGATACGATCATATGATTTTTCTTTTACTGTACTGATGTGGTGAAGACTAGCTAACACTGATAGAGCTGCGAATGTTCAACCAGATTTACACACCTGAAATAAATTCTACTTGGTTTTGGTGCATAATTCTTCATAGACATTGTTGTATTCAATTTACCCAAAGATTTTGAGATTTACATCCATATTCATAGGATATATTAATTTAAATTTTTACTTTCTTATAAAAGTAATATGTCAGAAAGAAATAATTCCTGATATAAATTACAATGGAAAACTCAATAGGCAAAACTAAATTTTTGGTGCCATCAACAGTTCGTTACAAGCTTTTTATCCTCACTTGCTCACTCATATTATTATGTCTAATGGCATCTTCAACTCACAGAAGCTCGGAAACTAAGAGTAAATTTAAAAGTCTTGGATAATCTAAAACACATATTCATTCATGAAAATGCACAGGAGACCACACTGCAGTTTGTTTACTTCCACTTTGTATAAAACATTAGCAGTCTTGGCAATGTGACCTTCAAACACACAAAGGAGGAGTACAAATAATTTCACTGAGGTTAGGAGAAATGTTTCAGAAATGAGACATTATAGATGGCAATCCTGGAGCACGAGCAACACTGAACTACAGTCCTGAGAACTGAAATCAGCAGTTGGTTTGGGCGTAGCTTTAACTGCACCTCACATCCCATTAGGCAGTTGATGTATGACTGTGTTACAATGACGTGAATTTATTGCCTTCACAGTGGTGCCACAGGGTTCTCAAGAAGAGTTTAAATTGCATCTCTTCTTTTTTCATCCTAAGTACTTGTCCCTTTTAGAACGGACAAATCATTGATATTGATGTGGTTCAGAAAACGTCCATAAAAATTGTTAAAACGAACAAGTTGTTGCATAATGTGGGAATTTTAGTTACCTTTAAAATTCACAAAACAGAGTACTACATTTTCTAACAGTAGCAGCAGAGGAAATTTTAGCACATAGCAATGTATTTCATTTGCAAAAGGACTTTTGGATACAGTATTTTTCTGAGCTTTTCCTTCCTAGGAAAGCTAATTCAAATCAAGTATTTAGGAATGGATAGTAAAGGACAGGAGAGCAGTACCTCTCAGCCTCTGCTCACACAGCACCAAGTCCCTGAGTCAAGTTTCCTGATGTCATATTCGCTGTTAGTGCCTTCGCATCTTCATTATTTCCAGGTCAGTCAGTAGCGATCTGGATTTTATTTCCCACTGTTCATTGAAATCTCTCCTGCAGTTGAATCCAAAGGCCACTTTCCCATACTTCCGTTCCTTGAACTTTATGGTTTTTGACACCACTGAGTATGCGATTTATTTACCCTTTCATTGCTTAGATATTAAAGTGTCACTTGTTTTCATCCCACACTCTTGGTCTTCCCTGCCTCTTTTTCTTTAACTCATTCATGGTGTCCATCTCACTCTCACTCTAGGTGCTACCAATGAGTTATTTTTTCCAAACACCTTGTCTCAAGGATCTATATGCAATTTAGAGTTTTCTTTTGTCCTTTTGATTTTCCTGACAGTCTTTTGTACATCCCCACCCATAGGCTTTGTGGAAAACGTCATCAATGCAAGGTGGCCCAAACTCTACTCCCGTACTGGCTCCCCCATCTCTGTTCCCTACTGTGTTAGTTTTCCATTGTTGCTGTTACAACTCACAACAGACTTTGGGACAATTTGACATGAACTTGTCTTTATTTTGGAAGTCAGAAATCTGAAATGAGCCTCACTGAGCTAATATCAAGGTGCTAGCAAGACTCCATTCCTTAGCATTCTAGAAGACTATCAATTTCCTAGGATTTTCTGCTTCTAGAAGATGCCTGAATTCCTTGGTTTATGACCTTTTATGCCAGTATTCTAATATCTTCAAATATCCCTTTGAATTTGATTTGCTTTTCTGCCTTCCTCTTCCATTTTATGGGAGTTTGTGATTACACAGGCCCACTAGGATAATGTAATCTAGGTCAGGTAATAGGCAACCTTAAACTATCTTCCTTTCCCCTTGCCATGTTACATGACATGTTTACAGAATTCTAAAATTGGGCATATTTGGGGGAGCATTATTCTTACTTATCACACCTACTTTTTGTAAATGGAAAACTCAGAGGCTAAAGCCTCAGGTTATCCAGGGCCAGTGATGGTGAACATTTTAGAGCTTCCAACAATTCAAACAGCCCACTGTGGCCCACTTGCTGTAGGTTCGCCATCACTGTCCTAGACTCTTGATGTTCCTTAACTTTGATCACAGTGTGCTTTCAAGACATATTATCAGTGCTATGTTCTGGCTTCTATTAAATCATCTGTACCCTCAATACAACCTCCCATCCTTTCTCAAACACAGAAGTTTAGGTTCAGTAGTTCCATCCCTAGTAACAAAATTAGCCTCCTAATACTTTTCCCTGTGGCCAGTCTTACACTGTTCTTTCTCTCAAGATGTTAATACTCCCTGGATGTTTCTTTCTATATTTGTCCTATACTCTGCAATTGTCTGTCTATCTATCTATCATCTATCTATCTATCTATCTATCTATCTATCTATCTATCTATCATAGATATAGTAATGTAGATACAGTTAGGTCTGATCCTTTGATTTTATTGTAATTCTTTCAATGGGTCTTTATGGCATCAGGCTGTGGAAGTCAAATATCTGAGACAGCTACTCAAGAGCTTCAGGTCCAGCTCCTGCAAACCTACTCACCTTTACTCCTGATACACCATCTGCCTCATGCCCTGTGCTCTAGCCACAACACAATCTGCTCAATTTCTGGCTAAATGCTGCTGCTTTTTTTTAAATTTGTTTTCACACTTCATGTGTCTATTATGTTAAATCCTTGCTTTTATCCATTGTCTTTCTGGCTATCAACACTCATCCACAAACAATTTTTCCTTTAGAAAGGGCCTCCTGACTTTCCTGGTTGAAGAGTTAAGTATCATTTGTGCCCCCAGAATGCTATCCTCCTATTAGAATGCATAATTCTCTGTGCTTTCATTTTGGTTTATTTGTCAGTCTTTATGACATCTTTTAAAACAGGAACTATGACTTCCTTTTTGTACCAACAAAGATACAGTGTGATTAGTGGAAAGTAGATCCTCATAACTTGGAAAAAAGAATAAACATGTGTTGAGAACATTAATTTATTCTAAATACAGAACGAATACTTTATCTTGAATTCACTGAGTACAGTGCCAAAGCCAGTCTAATTTGCTAGCTTTTCCCCAAGTAGAAGCAGAAATTCTAAACCTTGACTTCCTGAGGACTGGACAGGAATTCAGATGACTCGTAAGAGGTGGCAAGTAAATGTTTCCTCTAGCTCCGCTTTAGAGCTGTAGACGATGAAGCAAACTTACGAGAAGCAGCAAAGATCTGTATACCAGGCAAATTTTATAGAGTAGAAATGACACTTCCTTTTTGTCTCAGTTCTTAATTGTAGGCTCGTGGTGACTGGAGTGTTTATACAGCCTTAGGGTTGACTCAGATCTGCTTCCATCTGTCGCAGTATAAACTCACTACAAGTTCCATATGGCTGCTTAAGTTCAATGAGCCCAAAGCACTCTCATGTTCCATGGGGCCAGATGAGACAAATGACTTACCTTATTTGTTTGGGATTTGGAATAACTGGGAAGTGACATTAGTAGTACTCTCCACCTCTCAACTGCTTTGCTTTAGTAGAAGAGGTGGAATTTACAGTTAACCATCTGAGGTGTTCTTTCATGAAACTTCCATTTTCCCTCCTCTTCTATTAAATCGATGACCTGTAGAATCCTAATCCTTTACCTACGCAGCAATTTGTTTTACCCATTGTAAGGAAACAGTACTAGAGAATTTGTAAATCCATCAAACACAGCCTCATTACAAATTCACTGTCTCTAAGGTCTATTGGGACCTCTGTTTATTTTCAGTCTCTTTCTTGTCCTCCAAAGTCCCCTAATAGCCCTAAGCACAAATCTCAAAGCCTTGCCATTGTCTTCATGTTCTAAACTCCTTTTCTCTTCTCCCTCACCCCTCCCTACTTAACCCTTATCTCTCCCTCGTTACCCTCCATTCAAATTCTTATTCCCACAGACTATTCAGGGGGTCACTGAGGAAACCAGGGAGGGAGCGAGGTTGGAATACGGGGAATATTTTATGTTTTTCTAATCTGTTTAGTTGAAAGTACGTTAGGACTCAGGCCTATTCTTGAATAAGTTTCAAGATCTGATGATATTCACTTGGGAAAAGCTGTTGGAGGTCCCTGAGTTCAGTTGTGATACCTCTTCCTTTTTGTAAATCCTCTTTTAGATTTATAGTAACATCATATGTCATTTAACCATATTTCAACTTTATAATGATTTGAAATGGTGACTGAATCATCACTGACTTCTAAAAATAATTATTTCTAATACACATAGCATTCAGTATAATTAACACATTAAAAAATCATTCATAATAGGAAAACATCAAATCAGATGATTTTAATTTTAATCATTTCATTCAGTACTTGTAAATAGTATATTTTTGCAGTTGCTACTTCAGCAAATGTAAATTTTTCCAAGATGATTCTGATATTTAATCATTTATCTTCATAATGAATGATTATTTTTCTCATAGCAAAAACAATCCTCTTTTTTTTACACCCTATTTCTTGTCATTTGCTCCCTCTTGTTAATTTCTATTATGAACACATTGTAGTAAATATCTTCATAGATATTTTCTTCCCCATTAGATTATTACTTAATATTTCTAGAAGTATTTTTCACTAAAGCTAAAATTATGATGAACCAAACATGATTCCTGCTGCAAATAGTACACTATTTCTCAGATTAAAAATAATTATAACAATCATTAATTAATTATAAAGTAAATTTTAGGGAATATGTTGCTGCTAGAGAGAAAGAAATTAAAAAAAAAAGAGTTCCTTTTCTGGGGAAACTAATTCTATTTACTCTCCTTGGGTGGTATATCTATTACTATTTATCAAACTGTAGTAGGCTCAAGAAATATATGTGCTATTTCAACTAAAATGCAGATTATAGGGGCTCTGTCCCCTTTTCTCTGGAGAGCAACTCAGATGAGTCTGATACAGGTCTTTCACACTCTGATTTGTGAAACACTGATGAGCCATGGGCCAAAGATTCCAAACCTGTTTCTGTGGCCCAGACCTCCCCTAAGAGGTTCAGACCAACTGAGTTTAGAGATGAACTCAACATATGAAGTATGATCAAAACATACAGTGAATGTTTAAATTAAAAATTTCAAAACTTGTTATAGTAAATCACCTTGCCATTAATCCTTCTCAAAATTCTCCTGCTCACTTTGAACACACTTAGTCCATCCTTCTGGCCAATTTCTGAAGCAGCACTGGAAGCCCTCTTTCCTGGGAGTCTTTTTGAATCAATTCAAAATGTCTATGGCAAGCTCTCTCAAATTTAATCATTATTGTGTGTCCTCATGTACCTTATTGACCAGATTTGGTATCAGGGCATTCTGATTCTTCCCCAAAGTGAAAAAGAACAGAAGAGGTAAACATTTTGAGTTGATTTAGTACATTGAAGTAGCCATAATAGCACAACTAATCGAAATGAATTCCTCCTCTTTAAAATCTGCCTCTTTTTCTGCATCCATGAAAGCAAATAGCTTGTCTTTATTGCTGAACTTGGATTTTATCATTTAATGCCTTGGGCATTACTTACAAATTATATTTTCCACATGAACCATCTAAGAAAGTTCCCAAAATTGTTTTAGAAAAAAATGTACATACATCCAAAATATTTAATTTCATATTTAAGTTATCCATTAAACTTTTATTCAGAAAAGTTCCATAAATAGTGATCACATAGTAAAATTCAAATGTGTTTAGGACAAATATGTTTTGCATATACATATGGGTCTATACAGACATACACGTTTACATACACTAGTGAAAGGACAGTGTTTATTAGAATGTAAGTGATTGATCTGAAGGTGTCTGGTAAGAAACTACTTTTTTACATATCTATTTTAAAAATTAGTATTAGGGGACATATGCAATTCATTAAAATATATCTACAGATTAAGCAAAACAAAAAGAAAAAAAGTGAAGAATGTTGCTTATTCTTTTACTCAACATCTTTGGAAGACTGGTTTTACTTTACAATAACTTGGATGACTATTGGTTAAATTACCTTCTCTTTCATAATCCTAGTTTTGTACCAAATTTCACTTTTTCTCTTTTTTCTCTTTCATTCTCTGTTTTTTAAGAATTAAAACGCAAATTACAATAGTATCACCACCTCCATCTCTCTGCACCTTTCCATAACATTCTATCTTCTTGTATTTACATTTAATAAAAAATTTAACCCACCTGGCATAAATTCATCAGGGTTTATTCAATTGTTCAAAAAATTCAGCTTGTCTTCATCTCTTTATTGAAATCTTTCATGAAGGTCACTTTTCTATTGATACTCTGGTTTTTCATTTCTTTTTGCCGTCTCATCTCCTCCTTTTGTTTACTGTTGTCAGCATTAAATACACTTCCTTTTTTGCACAACTCTTGCTGTTTTCAGAGTTCCATCAACAGTCTTCATTTGACTCTATTCTTGTTGGGTTGGTCTGCTTCATTCCCATGGTACTGGTCATCAGTTATGTACGCTCTCATCTACCTCTTCCATTAAGCGTTACTGAACATAGATTTGTATGTGTCTGCATTTACTACATGGACACAATTACATTTCTTGAAGTTACTTCTACATAAGCTAAGCCAGTGATATACTTATTACTCTACCACCTGAATATGCTTTATCTTCTGTCTTTAATGAATAGTGTTTCCAGACCAAGATAAACAAGAAAGACAGTACATGCTTGGAGCATCATTTAAAGATACACATGTGAAAAGAGTAATGGTGTGTGGGTGTACCTTCAGTGCGGGTACTCAGTAAACCCACACACGTTGCAAAGAAGGAGAAGAACACAGCTGGTTTCTTTTTATTGAATGCTCATGGTTTTTATATCATTAAGCTAGGGTACACGTTTTTCTGTACTCAGAGACATACAGTTTGCTTGTCTAAAATATATGTTCTCTATCTTTTCTTTTTTCCTGGATAATTTATATATCTCTCCATTCTTATCCTCTATTAAGAAGTCTTTCTTTCTGGTTATTTTTGGATACAATTTCTTTTCTTTTCTTCTTTTTTCTTTTCTTTTGGCTGTACTGGGGCTTGAACTCAGAACACACCTACTGAGCTATATCCCCAGGTCTTATTTATTTATTTATTTATTTATTTATTTTGAGTCAAGTTCTCAGCAAATTGCTAAGTGCCTGGGCTACACTTGAACTTGCAACCCTCTTGCCTTAGCCTTCCAAAGTGTTGGGATTACAGATCTGCACCATCAGGTGTGGCTGGATGTTGTCTTTGTGTGTTTTCTTCTCCATACTTTTTGTTGTATTTTGATCTAATCTTTCTTCTGACTGATTATTTCAGGAATTTCTTGACAGAGATAGAGTCTGCTATTTGGATTCTCAATACTAAGCATAATACTTTCTAAGGAGTTATCCTAACATGGAATACTTTACTCCCATTTGATATTGTTATGAAATGGAAATTGAAAGAAATTTAATTACTCTTGGAATTTTCCACTCCATTTATAAATTATCTTTCTCAAGTTCTAATTCCTACACTAAGGAGTGAAGCAATTCTGTTTCAGTTTTTAAGTAGTATTTATAATTTTGTAATGACCACCAACTCTAAGTTGTCTGCAGCATTTTCAGGTTTCTGAATTCTGTTTAAACAAACACAAAACAGATTTTTCATCTGGATTACTAATTTTTTAGGAACATCATGTTCAGAAACGTAGTATTTGAACGTCTATGATTTGGTTGCAGCTCTCATGGACAACAAATTAGAGTAGGATTTCTAGAGTAGAGACCCTTTCTACTGAAATGTAGAGTAAAAATTCTGCATTATAAACAGCAATATGAAAAAGAAGCTGACAAAGAGCTCACAAAACTGAGGTTTTAGAACAATATTACACCAGTGAACCAGCAGCAGCAAGCCCTGTTGGAGGTTTTGACTACCAGCTCCTGACATTCTTCTGGTTATACTGGCTTTGATTATGATTCTATCTTCAGAAGTGGTGTAGTGATTTTTTCTTTTTTAATTTCAGTATTCAAGATCAACAGTATAGATACCACTTTTGTTCTGGAGCCATAGCTGATTTAAACTTAATCATGATACTTACTTTTTAGGTTGTTATTTTTTAACTTTAACTATGATATTAATGATCACACTCTTGCCTTCTTTCCAGGTAAAACAATGAACATTCCAAAAGGCACTTTATAAGTTGTTTACAGTATCCTGCACAGGCAAGAAGCAGTAAGAATAATGGACCCCATTTTTAACAAGAACAAATACAGCATGTCAGTGTTTACGATCTATTCATGGTACAGATCAGTAACAACCAAGGAAGTAAATTGGCAGTCACATAGCTCCTTGTAGATCTTGAAAATTCCGAACCCAGTGGCAAGCATGCTATTAAATCACTGAGAATTTAAAAAAAATTCCTTCAAATATTCCCAAAAAGGTATTTTTCTTAAATACCATCCTTTTTTTCCTGAGAGAAAAATAGAATTGAAGAAAAGAGTCTTGTTTCAGAAAACCGATTTATTACTGTATTATGTTTTTCAAATTATCTATGTATATTTTCATTTATTTAAGTAGGGAATGTCTTCACTAATAAAAAGGAATCATAAAGCACAATATGCGTACAGTAAACATGTTTTAATCATACCCCTTATTTCTTCCATTTTTCTTCAGAGTCCATCAGTTACTGGCTTCTTTACTAATAAAACCCATTTTTATCTATCTATGCTTACATTTTCCTTTTCTTACTCCAATACTTTCCAGTTTGAGCTCAAAAGCTCCAGCTTCTCAAAGGAGATTTATATAAGAATCATATGTTTTTCCATTTTCAAAGAAAATCTTCAGTCTGAGTGAGTTGTCTTGCTTTAAAGAAAAAGCACATTCATTTCAGCCAGAGCTGGCAGTGCATACATGGAATACGTAAATATTTAAAGAAATAGCAAAAGCTGCAAAGTAAAAATAATGATATTGGCTGAACTTGCATAGTATACCTTATGTATACCATTAGGTTCTTCTTTCAAAATTATTCTGGAAAGTTTATATAGAGGCCTATTTGAGAACTAAGTTTTAATGCTTTGTTTCAGAATACTGAATGTGGTGATAAAAGGGAATAATGTGTTAAGAGAGTTACATTATTGTCAGGATACTGTAAAGGAAAAGGAAGAGTTCACTAGATATTTTACTACCAGAAGTGCTCTGCTTATTTGTTAATCTCTTTTCATGCACTATATGAAGCTACAAGATTATGGAATACTTAAAGATTGTAAGGAAGAATGAATTATATTTTTTATTATCTATTGCTTATAAATGTTTAGAATAAAAATATTATTCAGCAGATAATTTAGTTGAAAGTACAACTGCATGTTGGAAAATATTGAGCTTACAAAACTTAGAAAATAATCTCTTCTACATTGAGTTCAGCTGTAAATGTATCTTAATAAAATTTTGTTTCTCAGCCAGGCGTGGTGGCTCACACCTGTAATCCTAGCACTCGGGAGGCTGAGACAGGTGGATCATTTGTGAGTTCAAGACCAGCCTGGGCTACAAAGTGAGCTCAAGGCCAGCCTGAACAGCATAGTGAGACCTTGTCTCAAAAACAGGGATGGGGATCTAGCTCAGCGGTCTAAGCCCCTGCCTGGCAAGCACAAGGTCATGAGTTCAATCCCCAGTGCTGCAAAAAAAAAAAAAAAAAATTTTGTTTCTTGTGGTCAGGATATTGTTTATAATGGAAGTATTTGGACTTTTAGGAATCTAGGAAAGTGTCCAAAATCTAAAGTGAAAATCAAAGTGTAAATGCAACACAGTGAACATGGAAGAGCCATGCTAGGAAAACATTTGGTTAGAGATGGCATATAGGCTTGGATCAGTGCATTTCTATGTTTAATTCACATAAGTTTTTGCAACTTGTGTTGTATTTTTCCTAGTATATATACTATGTCCTTATAAAAGAACTGTTCTTATTTTTAATAGCTGTATAACATTAACTAAGTGAAGAGTAACAAATTTCACTGTTTTTTAATGCTGAATTTTTCCTATGTAGAAATGCAGTGATATTTTTAATATACTTACATGTTTTTGGAATTGAAAAATAAGTGAGGTTACTAGATTAACATATATGAACTTTTTAATGGCTCTTAATACATAGTTATATTTTCTTTTTATGTAGACTATAGGTGCTCATAAAGTGGTGTATAAGGTTTAACATAGACTCCTTATTATTGGATCTAATCAAATATATCCTGATTTTTCCCTAAAGAGAAAAATATTGTATGCAATTTTTAATATAAAATTTCATTGAAGAAATTATCAAATTTCTACGGTTCTCTAAACGCTTTCTGTTATTTGCTAATTCATTGAGGTATTAATAATTTTTTCTGACTCTTTTATAAAATAGTTTATAACTTTTTTGTCTCTTGTAGTTTATGAACTTGATTTTCTAGAACCATTGAAAATTACATTTTTGCCTAATAGAAATTTGAAATTTTCATGTAATGTCATTTAGTAAACTTTTATTTAGTTATTGTCCTTATCTTTTTAAAGCAAAGTGAAAAATAAAGACTAAATGTTCAGATTCTTTTAGGTACTTTTTGCTTTGATTATGTCTACATAATAAATTATTCAAAAATACTAACATTAATTTTGTTTTGGTATAATTTGTGAATCTATATTCCTCAAAATATGATTATCTAGTTTTCGTTTAGTTTAGTGAATAGTATTTTGTTTTATAATGCTTTAATAGTTAACTTATGATAGATTATTTCCATGAATCTTATTCATGATCTGATAATGTTGTGAAGTTTTCATTATTTTACTTTATGCTGAATTGTAATATGCAGCAAAATCATTTTATCCTAATGGAGTTTGTAGATTAAAGCTTTTAATTTTAATGAAAGAGTAATTTTTCACATTTTCCTTTTCAGATTATGATCTTGAAGTCAAGTATAAGAATTCTGTTCAGTTTTATATTTTGAAGATTTTCTACTATATTGTCTAAATAATTATTACAACTTATACATAAATCTTTGCTCTATTTTGAGTTCATTTGTATTTAAAATATGAGACTTTATTTTTTTTTGCCAATAGCTATTCAATTTTTACAGCTTAATTTACTTAGAGTTTTTCCTGCAATGAATTGCATTTTCATATTTTTCCAGTATCAGTTATGAATATTTGTGTGAATCTGTTTATTTTGCTGTATCAATGTATCTGTCCTCCACCCAATACCACACAATTCTGATTAGAAAGTATAAGTAACACATTTAGGTATATTGATGCCTCTGTATTCTTTTCCAATTGTTTTAAGTATTACTGTCCCTTTGATTTTCTGTGTAAATTTTAGAATAATTTAGTCCACATCTAAGCAAACTTCTTTTGAGAGTCTTATAAGAATTATGTCAAATATGCATAGGAATTTGTGGAAGGCTACAATGAATGCTCCATTGTTTTCTATTTCTTTTATTAACATTTTATACATTTCAGTATTGAAATCTTGTATGTGTTTTGTTATATTTAAGTCTAAGGATCACATTTTTGAGTCTTTTAAAATTATATTGTGTGTTTCATTTTAGGTTCCACATTTACATTAGAATATAGAGAGGTTGGTTTTTAAATCTTCAAATTGTATTCTTTGGTATTACTGAACTTACTAATTAGTTCTTAGTGTTTTCATGTAGTTTCCTTGGTTTGTTCTACGCAGGTAATCTTGTCAACTGTAAATATTTATGATTTATTTCATTCTTTTTAATATGTATTTATCATGTTTCTGTTTCTTGGCTTATTGCTGTAGCTAAAATTTCCAGTTACATGATGAAAGAGACCTGTAGGAATAGGAATCTTTTTCTTCTCAACAGAAAAAAAAATCTGTCATCAACGGATATCATATAGATAAGGGTATTTTATACATCCTTTTTATTAAGTTAAGGAAGCTTGCCTCTATTACTAGACTGATGAGGGTTTTCTCATGAATATGTTTGGAATTTTGTTACTACAGTACATATAAATTGGTATGATCATATAATTTTTTTCTTCTCTAGTATGTAAATATGGGATGTTACATTGATTGGTATTTGAAATCAGAACCCACTTTGCATACATGAAATAAAAGTCACTTTCTCTTTTTTCTTTTTTCTCTTTTTTTTTTTTTTGAGACAGGGTTTCACTATGCAGTTCAGGCTGGAATGGAACTCACTTTGTGTAATAGTTGATACATTGTGTCAACTTGAGAAGTTTAGAAGTTTAAGCACTCAGCAGGGAGCCAGGGTCCTTACTTTGTAAACACCCTCATCCTTTGCAAGAGGAGAGCAGGGAGATGGAGCCAAAATATTGGTTGTCTTCCTAGCCTATTTATCTTTTTAGTTTTTGGTCTCTAAACCTCAGTTGTTCAACATCCAGAAGAGAAGACTGTTAACACTATAGTGTAATAGGACAGTAAGCTTAACATTATTACCTTATCTGAATATCATGCACAGCAGAACATAAAATAGAACCCTAATGTTTTATCAACCTTGGATTTCCTAGTGTTTAAATTCATGTAGAATGTTAACAGTTACATATTTTACACAGAAAATTGGAAATCAAAACCATACATAATGCTATAGCATGATAATTATGACATTTTGTAACAATCTGAATTTCCAACCCTATCTAATACATAAAAAGCTTTTATTTAATTTGCTGACCTTTGGTGGGATGTACATCATATAAGTTTTTGTTAAGGCAGAGGTCAGATTTTGAAAGAAAGTCTATCACCATAAACAGTCCCTGTATTACATTTGGAAGACCTGTAAGTCTGGAGGTATGAATACATTTAATCATGGCCATAGGAAAACCTTGATTTTTTAATTTGGTTTTGTATCAAGAGCATCTGTTATGAAAAAACCTTATTGTATTACTTTTATAAAATTTAACCTCTTGATGATGACCAGTGTGAAACCCAATCACAACATTTAACATAGTGTTTTTGAACAACAAGAGACTTTCAAGTCATGATACATAAATGACAGTATACATTAAATTTATACAACCAATTATAGCATCATTTTGACCAGCTGGCAACTCAGGTGGAAGCATGCTTTTAGATCTATAACCCATATTAAATTTTGAACAAATGATCCAAAAACAAAAAAGAAAAAAATTGTTGAGCTCAAATGAAAAATAGTTGTTTGTGGGTATGACAAACAAAGAAACATATATAGACAATCCATACAGATTGGGCAGACTTAGAAACACACAGCTTAACAGACAAACACCTCACAAAATCAGAGTGCATTGAAATATATTTGGCCAATTTGAATTATAATAACTGTTTTTTAATTTTTATATTTGTAAGTATAAATACTGTTAAAATCTTATTGTAGGTCAAATTAACAGAGATCTCTTGTAATAAGAATCAAAAGGAATAAAACCTTTTACATCTGTGAAAGCAAAGACAGTTATTAAAGCAAAGACAGCTATTATGAAATCATATGAATTAATCACAAATTAGAGTTCTTATTTGATGTTAAGGGAGGTGGAGGGGAGCAAGATCAGGCTTGACAGGCAGGCAGGGAAAATGGTGATGGCAGGGTGGAGGAGGAGCAGGAGGGAGAAAGCGTGATGGGGAGAGGAGGAGAAGATGGCAACTGAGGAAAACAGGGAGTTTCTCAGAGATATGGAGGGGGAATGAAAGCATCATCTAAAGGGTCAGTTATTAACGGACTAGCCCAAATCCCCGATCTCCCAAATGAGTGTATGGCAAAGGCTTAAATAAATGAGACTAGTGGTATGATTTTAGGGCTCCAGGAGGGTCAAAACCCTCTAACAGAGTTCAAGACTCTGGGGGCTGAGACAAGGAATGTCTCTGGATGGCTGGTATTTATTAGGTCTTCAAAAAAAGGAGACGGGATACTGAGGAAAGGGTGGGATCTTGGGAGTGGTTCAAGGACTTTTCCAAGTAACAGATTATGTTAATTTAGGAGAAGTATTTTAGGAGAAAATCTCCATGTGGCATTTCACAACAGAGGTGAAACACCTGCAGCTACAGTCTTTATTTAGTTAATTGGGGTTGGAGCCAGCAGTCCTAGCTGTGGTCTTATCTTGCCCTTTGAGGTGTCTCTTTGTTCTCAGGTCAGCCACACCCTGGCCACACTACAGCCCTGCACGTGTGTTCAATTTTCAGCTTCAATGACTTCCAACAGTCAGTGGGACCGTCAGGTGGAGGGTTTGCCAGCATAGAGTGGACCAGAAAGGCTTAAGCCACCCTACATTCCCTGAGAACAAAAAAAGGCCTGAACATAAGGAATCGCTACTAATTTGCCATTAC
>RJWT010005251.1:0-31357 GCA_004365215.1 Cuniculus paca | reverse complement strand
CAGAGACTTCTCTTTGGAACCACAGAGTCACTGTAATCTTTCATCTTCACCCGATTCTGAGCCCCTATCCCGAAGGGTAAAGTACCTGCACCAGCTTGAACCTTAGGATTCTAATAGATTTCCTGATCTCATTTGCACTCTCAATTGCTCAATTCAGTGAAGGTAAGAATTCAGCTGAGTAGATCATGCATCATTCAAGTTACTTGCATACCACAATCCTAGATACATACTACAGGAGAGCCTGGGCTGTTCTTCTAACATTCTTCTGTTTCTCCCTTGGTGAGAGGCAGCTCCAGCACCTGGAATACTGCATAAAAGATGGACTAGGGCTGGAGACAGTAGCTCAGTGGCAGGACACTTTCCTAGCATGCATATGAGGCCCCTAGTTCATCTCCAGCAAGAGATAATTTCTTAAAAGATTGGGGCTCAGGATGCAGACCACAAGGGAAGTTCATCAGTAGGGAATCAGGACTTCTGGGAACTCCATTTTTTTCTTCTCTTTGTTGCCTTTCCCTAGCAGAACTCCCAAGTTAAACTTGAATTATCCTCAGACCAACAATATCATAGGATAGAAAGCAGAAGCCATGCTTGGGGGAGCTGGGTCTACTGATCAGAATGAAGAGAAGGCAAGCCCCAAAGAGAAGAATCTCTGGGAGCACAACAACACGGTAAGGGAAGACTAAGGTGAGTCACGCTTAGCAGTCAGCAGACGCCCGTCTTTGTCAATTGTCTTCCCTATTCCCTTCCTTTTTTTGCAAATACAATTTCTATTTTGATTTCAGTCAAGTATAAATATGGATATGATTCTGTTTTTTAAATTTTAAAAACAATAACCTGCCAAGTGTGATGGTACATGCCTGTAATCCCATCACTTTGGGAGCTGAAGTAGGAAATGGCAAGTTCAAGTACAGCCTGGGCAATTTAGTGACTTTGTGAGATCCTTTCTCAAACCAGAAGAATAAAACAATTACTGTGGATATTGCCCAGTGCAAAGGCACTGTGTTCAGTCCCTAGTACTGAAAAAGCAAACAAACAAACAAACAAACCAATAACTGTCTCCCCACTGCCATTCTAGAAATGAAGAATAAGTGATAATCTTTTCATTTAAAAATTCTGAGATTCACAACCATAACACCAATAGCTGACTATTAAACACTTTGTGTTAGGACTGTCTCAGAGATGGTTATTTTTAGGATTTGGTTCAATGGAACAAAGTATCCTCATTTTCACCTCTTTTCAAAATCCACACTTATGGCCAACATTCCTTATTGGAGATGATGAGAATTCTTGTTTGGTCAAGAGTACTACAGGCACATACACCACACAGAGAAGTGCAGCACAGAAAAGAGAGAAAAGAATCTTTTACTTTGTCACTTCTCTAAAACCATGGGATGATCTTGTGCAGCTGTTTCATAAGAAATGTGTCTCAGACCTGACAGGATAAATTCTCTCCAAAGATGAATCAAAGAAAATAGTACCCAAGAATGCAAAACATGCCATTGTTACTGTAACCCCATCACACCTATAAAGAGCTTAATAGCTGCTGAAAGAGCAACTCCTTCCATCTCCCATAAGCCACATGAACAGTTCTAAATAGAGATCTATGTGAGATCCAGTCAAATTACACATTACTGTGAAAATGGAATCATCCTCAGCTTTACAGTATCTAAATATAACATGTAATTAACAGTAGTCACCTGCCAGTCAGTAAAGCCATAAAAATGATTAAATCAAGTCTAATGACAGGCCATAAATTTGGTTGACAAAAAATACTGTATTTTTAAAATCTGAATTCTCCATGTAAATTGCATTAACAGGGTCCCCGGGTCTCCCTTCTTCCCCAAGCTGAAGTGGTATTTTCCTGCGTCATTCGAGGAGTAAGTGGGTACAGGACTGATGTGCTGTTTCAAAACTCCACGGACAAGCTAAGTTAACATGATTCTTTGGAATTGTTTCAAAGATCTCTGGCTATCATTAATATTTTTAATCTTTCATTTTTATTATGTGTATGATGTCAGGAGCTGTGTCAGGAAGCACATTTTGTCAATTAAATAATTAATCCCACAGCATAATAGTCAGTAAGGAAAAATTGACATTTGTCAGGTTCAAAGAAAATGAAAGCCTAGGAGGATTTTTCATTATGCTTGTTCAAAAAAAAAAAAATCTGATAGCCGACTTCCCTTACTCATTTCTCTCTTACACCTCACTCTACAGCTACAAGCACTCCCCTCATCTGACCAAAGGGGAAAATAAAAGTATTTCTAACTCTTCTATTGCCCTCAACCTCACCCGCCCCATTACAAAGATCAATTTTACTTCCTACAGATGTCTTGAATTCGCTCACTTTTCACTATTCATACCATCACCATTTAAACAAGGAACTGAAGAAAACTAACTCCAATATGCCAAAGGGTAATTCTTACACGGAACTTCCTGTTTCTCCTGTTTTTCGGCATTGGCAACTGTGCAGAGATCCGGAGCACTAGCAGTAGAGTGGTGAGGGTTCGAGTCTCAGCTCCCAACGCACTAGCCTTGGGATCTCCAGGCCTCAAATACCTGGATCTATGAGGCTATCAGGACCTACACCTCAGCAGGTGCCTGTGCACACAGCCTGCTTAGTGCCCTGGCCTGCAGTGAGCTGTCACTATGCGGCAGCTAGAGTCAGCAGTGCACTGGCGTTTTTAATCAATTCTAAATGACGAGCCTGTCGAGTGACTCAGAGCGCCATCAAACGCTGCACTTCGCTTTACTTTTTGCTTCTGCTCTTAAACCTCTTCTCACTGCACCATTCGGCTACGGACAAGAGGCCTCCATCTGCTGTCTGGCTTGTCTCTCTTTCCTATGGCCCTTTTCTTTCTCTAGTCCTTGGCTTGCAGGGAGCTGAGTAATAGTACTATTTGGTCCCCTTGGAGCCTCAGTTCCAGGGTTTCCACAGATGGCATCGCCAATGTCGTCAACAACAGTCTGCACTGGATTAACGCTGCCTAGGAGGTGAAAATTTCAATGCGCTATTTTTAACCTGTTTAAGCATCCTTCGCTCTGCCAAAACTAAATGCTTGCTTAGGGTGGAGAAGCGCCCTCCCAGCGCAGCCCACATGTGCCGCTTTTTCTCCTAATACTCTCCACATCCCCCCCAACCAGGCACTAAGCTGTTATTTTCCTTACAGAAAGTAAGACTTTCACTGGGTTCAGATCACACGTATTTCTGGGTTACCTACTTTTACTTAATTGATGAAAAATGTACGCTGATCATCTATTTCAGCTGTGTAGACAATAGAAGAGAAAAAAGTTGAGTTTAGAATTATAGTGCACGATAAAATGAACCAAAGCCCCTGACTTATCAAGAATACATATCTCAACTATGTCCTTCATTTGCCCTCTTAAAAATGAATTAAAATCTTAAGCAGCTTTGTCTTTTGCCATAGAATTTGGTATCAGTAATTAGTAAGACATGCTTTAGGGAGAAAAATCTTTCTTTAGGAAATCAAATGTTTTTCTTTGTTTATGTAAACTTGTTTGGGTGAGAAAATATTATCTCAATACAGTTAGGATGGCTCTTTTCACAATGCAGAGAAGAAAGCAATCCTGGAAAAATTTCATACTTTGGAACAATTTGTTGCTTTATCACTTTTCCTTAAATTTATTCCTGCCTGGTTATAAAACACTTAAGTCACATTCTCTGTGAGGTGATTGGAAAAGAATCAATATAGTCTTTATTATTAAGTTTAACCTATTTTTCTCCTTTCCTGATTAAATTAACTAAGGGACACTAAGTTTTTGTAATACACAATACAAACATAAGAGGATTTTATTTTTATTAGTAAAAATCTTACCCACATCTCAAGGCTGTATTAAATGAAACACAACATAACTGCATACCTAACTTAAAAACTATTGTTTTACACAGGAAAATCAATGACCAAGACGTAGTGGATTATATTACAGGAAACGAGGATGTGTTAAGGTGCAGCCTTTGTGTATCAGGGTGCCTCAGAGAAAGAAAGTGGAAAACTTCAGTGCAGGCTCTTGGGTAATAGTCACTTTCACAGAGCTGGGCTGGATGGATCAGATTATCTAGGATCATAATTCTTCCTTTCTTAACAGGGGCAGATGAATTTTCTTTTCTACGGCTTCTGTTCTCCAGTCTAACCATAAAAGCAAAGTTTATGAGTGTTTTCATTCATCTTAAAAGAAGCCCTAGAGACTTGAGGTTCAGTCTTATGCACACATACTTTGGCCATGGGTAGAACTGGAAACCTCACACGCACAGTGAATGTGAAGCTGTGGGATTACTCTCTACATGAATTACTCTTGTCTGGGAGCCAATGTGCTATTGGTGGCTTCCTATCTCTAACCTAGAATACACAGTGATCATCTAATATCTTCAATTAGGACCAGTGAATAGGACACCAAAATTGTAAATTAATTTTGTCACCTTCTGGGAAAAAATGTGACACCTACAAGTTAGCAACATTTGAGCATGCCTTGTTTTACTAGAACAATTACCTACCTTGTCTAGTATACTCATCTGCTTCTCTGTGAACCAAATCCTTTACTCTGTTTCCATAAAGCAGGCGCGAGGAATCATGATCAAAAGCTTTCAAGGTTTCACTGGAACTATAAGACTTCTGCGTAGGGACCCTACACTCTTCATTGTCTGCTGAGGAATTTGTATACCGTCGTTCTTTTTCTCGTCTGCTCTTGGTCAGAGAGCAATAAGGCCTACGTTCTTTCACATCCATACTTCATTCCTTCTCTGTGCACATCAGTCCTGCTTGTTACAAATTATGCTCAGTGTTCAATTCTCATTGGCCTCTCTGTAAAGATAAAAGGTTGGCATGATGTCAGCATAATATTCATCTAAAAACTGACTACTCTCTATAGGTCTCCATCTGGAGGATGGTGGAAAACAATAACCTTGCCTGTCTAGGAATCTTGCTTTCAACAAGAAATGAATACCTGCAAGACCTGTCTAAAATATTTCGTAACACTAAGAGGTGAGGTACACTTTCTACTAATGAGAGCTAGTATATATATTAAGCTATATCTGATTTTTCACATCAATAAAAATAATATAAGATGAAGCTCAAATTTTACTACAGAAGCCAGCTAAAAATTGGCTTCAATAATTTGTTACATTTTCCACAGTGGGAAAGTTTTCTATTGTAGGACTTTCTCCATTCACAATGGTTTTTTTGGGTGTGTTTGTTTGTTTGTTTGTTTGTTTTGGTACTGGGAATTGAACTCAGGGCCTCCAGCTTGCCAGGCAGGTGCTGTGCCCCTGAGCCACATCCCTGGCTTTACTCACAAATTATTTTTTTCTTACAAAAAGTTACACTATTTTTTTCTTTTTCAACTTTTTTTAAAAGCATGAACAAATTGGGAGTGTCTTACAAATAACATTTTGTCAAATGCATTGTCTGTTTTATTCATTTTTGCAAAGATTTTTCCTTCAGAGGGCAGAATTTTCATGTTTTAAAGACCTAAATATCTTGGATTGTGGAAAAAGATAGTTTTCCTCTCATACCCCTCTCCTTAAAATTCATTTTCCTCTCTGGGAAATGAATTTAATCAGCATACTCTGATATTTAAGGCAATTCAAGAGGCTAATTTGATGGGGGCAGTTTCCTGTACCGCCCGTAGCAAGAATAACTTAGAAGGAGCAAAGCAAATTGTGTTTCTTTGCTTAGCTACTTTCTTTTTCCTGAATCTGCTGAACCGACAGTGGTCAGGGCAGGAGAAACAAACTGCTGCACAAGATCTGGGGCCTGGAATGGGGAGAGTTGCCCGGGGCTAATCTGCATTTTAAATGATCCTGTTTTGTCTTTATTCTTTCTCATTTTGTCCTGCGTTTCAGTCTGAAGATCCCTGAGGGTTTAGATGTCAGCCCTGAGTGCTTTTTCCCTACCCAAACCCTATTTTCCTAAATTTACTTTTTATTTGGGTGATTCCATAATTGACTTGAAATAAATGATTGCCGGCTGGTCCCCAGGTCTTCAGTACAGCATCTTTAAGGCTGTGAATTCCATTTTGATATTTTCTTCCATGTAGAGTCTCTCTCCCGAAGAGTCTCCCACTCTTCATCATTGGCTATCATTAGACACATCACATAGCTCTTTAATGTGCTTCCAACTTGGAGCTTTGTGGCTGACTCTGATTCTCCCATGTCGGCTCAGTTTACAGCGAACTTGTCAACAAGTCTTGGTTTTTTCAGCTTAGCATTACAACTTTTATACCTCTCACTTTCCAAAGTTTGCTTTCCATCCAGCTACAAAAAAAGTGGCACAGCTCTCTGGACTGCAAGGACCACACATTTTCAGAGATTACACTTGGAAAAGTTTGGACTCTTCCTTCATGGTACTTTTTCAACAAAACTATATCCCCCCTGTCCAAATGGTCAATAATGAGTTCCCCAAGTGGTGTCCCACATTTCTCTACTGAACTGAGCAAAGCTGTTCAAAGTAGTTACTAATATGTTAGTCTGGTGTTAGAATGTATCTTGATTTTTCTACTTTTTGCTTCTTTTCCATGAATCTTAAAGAAACAAAAAACTAAATCTGAGTGTGGTGATGTGTGCTTGTAAACAACAGTTACTCAGGAGGATGACACCAGAGGATTACATGAGTCCAGCCTGGGCAACATGGTAATAATTCATAAAGAATTAAAAACAGTGTTTTTCATTGATGCCTTCTGTTTCATTACTCACTATCCTCTTACAAATTCTTCTAATAGCTGATCATAGAAACTGGATTCTTAGGGCCAGGGATTTAGCTCAGTGGCATAAGCACCTGCCTGGCAAGTGTGATGTCATGAGTTCGATCCCTGGTGCCAAAAAAACACAAAAAAACAGAAATTGGATTCTTAATTGTAGTTTTTCTTTAAGCGTAAGGTAATAAATACAGTTTTAAGGCATGGTGATGAAGCTGTTTTTACACAACCAGGATTAGAACAAATAAATTTACTCTTTTTATCCCAACACAAAGAAGTCATTCTAGATAAATATTCACTGAGCAACTACCATGTGTTAAAGAGTCCTTTCTAGAAAATGAGGAAGCAGGAATGAATAAAATAATGTTCTTGCCTTCATGGACCATACATACATTCAGGCTGTACATTAGAAACATTTTTCCCAGTACAGTTATTGTAGAAAACTGACAGGATGCCATGGTTTGAACTGGGTTCCTACACCAGGTCCCACAGACCAAATTAAAAAGCAAACTGGTGTCACCTAGGTAAGGTTCACCAAAGGAAAACTAAATGCTGTTGTGTTTCCTGACCTGCAGAGAAAGCGAAAACAGCCAAGTTTCCTAAACAAATCATTTGGATCAGATCATGAGATAATGATGGTGCTTTTGCTTTAATACTTCAGAAAAAGTAACCTGAAATAATCTGAAGTTAATCAAGCAATTATTTTTCTATTGTTCTACCCCTTTATCCTTACCTGACAAGGAAAGTAACTTGAAAGTGACAGATTCACCTTTTGTTCTTTGTTTCTGTTTTTTCAGCCTTTCTCTGTTTATTAAACCAGCTTCTGTCTGCCTGACCTACTGACACACTGATTCTGTCTTATGGAATAAAGTATTGCCTGTTTCTAGAACCCTAAGATGTAGCCATAATTGGCTGTAATGATCTCAGTGATCTTTAAATTGTTGTCATTTTGTCCTTTAACAGATTGAATAAAAATGTCTAAGTCAACAAAACTTTTCTTTCCAAAATAGTTGTGTCCTCTTTGGAGAAAAGGCCACATCGCTCAAAACTAAATGATCATCAAACAATCTTTTAATTGACTGGAAAAATATAATGCAAGCATTTTCAGTAATAGAGAGTTGGGCTTCAAAATCATTACAAGACTTTCATTCCTGGCCATAAGTTGGTACCTATTTTAAAATAACTGTTGATAAGAATGGGGCTCAGAAAATCATACCCCAAAGTATGGCTTTTTGGCATGCTAAATAATTTACTTTCGAATGTCGAAACACATTCTTTTTACTGTATAATTTTCGTGATACAATTTTATAATCTTGCAAATGAGATAATCATAAAGTTCTTTAATATGATATGTTCTTTAATATATCATTATAATGAATGTTACAGTTTTGTAGTTACATTACCAAACTTTACAAATCAATGTTAATTAGATGTTAACAAATTAGCAATAAAACAATAATTTTAGGCATTTTTAGTTTTTGTTGTTTCTTTCTTTGGGAGGAGGTTGCTGAGGTTTCAGAGTTATAAT
This sequence comes from Cuniculus paca, assembly GCA_004365215.1. Lineage (NCBI taxonomy): Eukaryota > Metazoa > Chordata > Mammalia > Rodentia > Cuniculidae > Cuniculus > Cuniculus paca. Next base: position 23,121 of record RJWT010005251.1, on the reverse strand, counting down.
CACTGCCCAACAAGAACATTTTAGTTACTCTTGAACTTTATGGACCAGTGATGGTGAACGTCTTAGAGATGAGCGCCCAAACTGCAACCCAAAACCCACTTATTTATCACAAATTGCCACAATGCAATCAAACCTGAATACTGACATTTAAGTTTAGAGGAAAAAAGTCATACATTAACATCTTTTGTCTTAAAAAAAAAAAAAAAACACATGTGCCATAGGTTCAGCACCACTGTTACAGACCATCTCTGGCACAGAATATCTGAGTTTTCATTATTTGCAAGTAACTCTCAAGTTCCATAATAAATCAAGGTACATTATTGGAATATATGATCAAAGACAGAGGCAAATTTGATCTTAGATATTCAAAACAATAAAAAGTCCTTTATATCTGTCATTCCACTTTTGTACATAGTTCAAACTTTTCAAGGATTTAATCTACACTGTAATGTTTGCAAGTAGTGATATGCTTCTGATGGAAGTCAATGAGTTCAATATGACTTCAAAAGGCAGTTTTCTGTGTTATCTGCTCCACTCAGGGTTGAGGATGAGAGGGTTAAGAAATGCAGCTGCTAAAGGGGTGCTAAATTGTTGGAGCCCTTTGATGGTGACTGCACAGTCCTATACAAAGAAGGGTCACTGTGCACATATTCAGCATAAAGAACTTAATGAACAGGACATGAACTGAATTGGTACAGGCAGAGCCTTTGAAAAATAAAGAAAGCTATTAGAAAGTTGACCAAAACTTTTGATTGAACTGGCAAGCATACAACAATATCAAACTGATTAGGTTAATTTTCATTCCCTCCTTGAAAATCAACTCAGTTACTAATCATAGTACTCCTCTTGAAGTCACAGCTGTTCTTAAAGCAAATTGCAATACTTCATACAGCTGGTACCAGCTTACGACGGTTTAACTTAATTTTTTGAGTATCTGAAGGAGTGAAAGCAATAAATATTTAATAGAAACTGTACTTCAAATTTTAAATTTTGATCTTTTCCTGGATTAGTGACTTGTGGTACAGCACTGTCTTGCGATGCTGACCAGTGGCAACACACATTCACGAAAGTACAGTATACAGTATACTGTGTTGCTAAACTCTGATATTCAGCAGGTTTAGTGGATTAAATGCAGGCTTTGTTCATTTTGTTTTTCTCAGACAGTCTCATTCAGTTGCCCACGTTGGCCTCAAATTGGCAATCCTCCTGTCTCGGCCTCCTGAGTGTTGGGATTAAAGGCATGCACCACCACGTCTGGCTTAAATGCACTTTTGAGTCATGATATTTTCAATTTACCAAGGGTTTATCAGGATTTACGCCATCCTAAGTCAAGGACACCTTTACTTTGAAAAACATATATTTTACCAACTGATTGAATGGGCAGGCTTTTCTTGATTTATGGACACTAAAGTAGACAAATATATCCTCTAATTGTGATATGGTATTTAAATATACTTTGAAACTTGGCCAGAAAATTGAACATTATTACATTGCTGTATTTCCTTAATTCTAAAGAAATGTTTTGAAAATGTGCCTTACTTTAATTGGAGTTTGTGTATCTTTAAAACCCTTGATGACACGCTGGGCCTGCTGGTGCACGCCTGTAATCACAGCACTCAAGAGGCTAAGACAGGAGGATCGTTGTGAGTTGGAGACCAGCCTGGGCTACAAAATGAGCTCAAGGCCAGCCTGAACAGCATAGTGAGACCTTGTCTCAAAAAGACAAGGACTGGGAATTTAGCTCAGTGGCCAAAGTGCCTGCCTGGCAAGCACGAGGCTGTGAGTTCGATCCCCGGTACTGTAAAACAAAAACAAAAAACCCTTGATGACAATGATTACAATGTTTTCAGTTCTATGACAAGCAGCATGTCTAAAATCAATTGCAGTTTTAAAATTCCATGAGCTGAAATAAAAACAAATATGCTAACCCAAAAGATTAAATAACTGACTGGTCAATTCATTCATGTCTCTGTTGTTATCTATCTTCCATAAAAATCACAAATTCTTGTATGTTATCTTGAATGCTTTTCTACATAGACTGTCTTCCTATTTTATTATAGCTTAAAAAACTCACTGAAAATAATAAGTAGACTTTAGAGAAACAATAATTTACCATAAAACATTTTAAAGATTTATGTTAAATTCTTTATGCACAAAACCAAGAAATTTTCTCTTCTTGTTACTCAATTCATATTCCTCTGATGAGTTGGTGCTTATAAATTATTGCCAGTTATGTTAATCAACAGCAAATGCAACTTTGCATACACTATAAGAAGTCCAAACTGTTTCCTTTATTGAATAGCTAGATTAACACCAATTGAACACAAGAGAAAAATCAATTGTTATTGTTCATTTTAGAGGAAATTGTGCAAATTTACAAATCAAAGAACTGAAACAATTAAGTACAAAAACAAAATCATTTACCAGTGACTTTTTTGTAATGCTATATTCAAGCATAACTAGAGTTTGAGTTTATAGTTTCAGATAGCAGAATGTAAGAGAATCTAACTATCGCGTTTGTGGTACCAAGTGAAGGAAAATTCTCCAAGGAAAGATAGAGAAAGCGGAGTGTACTATGTATGAGTAACAAAGAGGAAGCTTGCTGAGAAGCTGAAGTACAGAGAAAAATAAATACAATGAGTATTATTGGTTGAGAAGGTAAAAACTAGGTAGGATGCTTTCTTTAAACGTGACTGGTAATAAAGATAGTGCTAAGTGGCAGAATAAGAAGTCTTCTGCTGCGTCCAGCCTCGATGGAGTAATAGGCACTAGATTTATTCTTCTGTATCATACAACAAAACAGGCGGAATACCTGATACGACAGTTTTCAAGCCCTAGACATCATCAAGCCATGGAGGACAGCGAGCCTTGAAACATTGGAAGCAAACAAGGCAAACCCTTAATTATCTCTGCTTACTGCTTGATGGTTTCCAGACTGTTGCACAGGAAGAAGAAAACCAAGCAGAGTCCAGCAGGTGTTTTCAACAGCTAGAGCAGGATCCAGGAGAATAGGTGGTAAAAATCTGCAGGACTGAGTATTGGGGGGAAAAGAGATGTATGAAGAAAGAATTGGGAAGGTCTTTGGAGGGTCCCTGTTAAGAATTCAGCAGAGTACCAATCAGCACATGTGTGAAGAGACCACTGGAGGTCAGAGAAATGACTGTCTGGAAGGATGATAGTAGCAGTATCAACAGGATGATATCAGCAGTACTGGTATTTGGGAAAGAAAAATATCTTTTCGTGAGGAACTATCCTATAGCAGGATGTTTGGAATATTCCCAGGCCCTTCCCATTAGATGCCAGTAGCACCTGTAGTCATGATAATCAAACATGATTCTGGGGCACAATGATCCCCCTTCAGGACCACTAAATTTAGCGTAAAGAATCTATGAATCTTTTGAAGATTAGTGTCTGTTACCATCAGCCATACCAGAAAAAGTTCACAATTCAAGACCATGTATTTAGAAAGAACTTGCCTGGGTTGTGGAGAATAATTAACATGAGACTAATCATAAATCTTGTTCTAGGTAACAAAACAAAACCAGAAAGGATCAAATTGCTTCCAAACTGCTTAGCTGCCCCATGAAAAGTCTCGAAAATATTGCAGGACTACAAAAACATTCAGCACTCAAAAAGATAAAATTTACAATATCTATCATTTATTCAAAGATTATCAGGCATGCAAAAGTGCAAGAAAATAATGAAGAGAGAAATCAATTGAAATCGATCTACGTGTTACACTTAATAAATAAGGACATGAAAAGTTATTCATAAGAGCATTTGATGTTTTTGAAAAATTAAACGGAGACATGAAATATATAAAAAAAGATTCAAAATTTGTAGCGGAAAACTACAATATCTGGCACAAAAAATACACTAAGTGAGATTAATGGCAGATTAGATGTTGCAGAAGAAAAGAGCGGTGAATTCTAAGAATACTAATAGAAACTATACAGAATCAAGCAGAGAAAAAGATAATGGATGGATAAATAAATGAGTAAGTCACTGGTGAGGGCTAAACTCTTCTAAAAGGCCAATACAGACATAAAGTAGAATTCCTGAAGGAAGCCTGGTGCAGTGGTACACATCCACAATCCCAGAATGTGGGAGGCTGAGGCAGCAGTATGGAAAAGTGCAAGGCCAGCCTGGGTTAAACAGTAAACTCAAGGCCAGCTCGTACTACATCATGAAGTTATGTCCAAAACCAAAAAGGAAAGAATTCCTGAAGGGGAATACAGACAAGAGTTAACAGAAAATATTCAAAAAGAAATAACTAAAAAACTTTCAAATTTAATGAACACTGTAAACTTGTAGCTCTCTAAGAGGTTCACTTGACCCCAAGCCCAAGAAATGTGAAGAAAAATACATCCAAGAATTTTATTATGATTGAAATTATTTAAGACCAGTAATGAAAAGGTCATTTTAAAAGCAAACACCAGAAAAATGTATGTTGTATACAGAGTTTTTCAATGGAAATAATATAAGCAAAAAACAGTAGAGAAGCATCTTTAAAGTACTAAAAGGAAAAACAAAAAACAAAAGTCTCCATAATTCTACATCTAAAATTTATATCTCAAAAATTAAGGTGAAATATATACCTTTTCAGTTTCATAAAAGCTGATACATCAGCAAACATTCATCACAAAATATGTAAAGGAAGCCTTGAAGAAAAAAGGTATATTCATCATATAGAAAGATGGATCTTTGAAAAAGAGTGAACAGCACATGAAAACAAGTATATAGCTAAAATGTAAGCACATCCGATATTTTTCTTATTTAAATTGCCTTAAAACATAGATGCCTAAGCACGATACAGGCACATACAGAAAACTCACAGTGAGGGTCAGACAGCCCAGCTCGGCAGGCTCCACACACTGCCAGACGTCTAAGAGAAAAGGTCAGCTTGGCCTAAGGGGAAGGAGGAGCCTGCGAGGAGATGGGCAGGTAGGTAGTTGGCCATCTGCGCCTGTAAAAGTGAAAGCAAAACCTGAAAAGGCAGAGGTAAAGGATAAATCTTTGACAAAAAAGTGCAAGGATGAGGGAAACAGAGATCAAAGGGAAAGCAGGCCAAAGTGGCTAACCAAGAAATTAGAGCTTTACCTGCAGAAAACATAGAAACTAAAAACAAGGAGACTCCGACTTCTGATGAAGCAGAAAAGAAGCCAACTCTGATTAATCATACACCACATTTTATCAATGGTTCTTGTCTCCCTTCTTGTGGAATTCAGAGAAATATTTCACCAACAATTTTGTAAATGCAAATTTTTCAGTAGCTCTAGAAACATGTTTAAAAAGAAGTGAATCCCCCATAGCATTTTTAAAGTGTAAATGATTTTTTTTTAGAAGTGAAATCATTTGCTGGTTGTTTATTTTTGGGTACTACCAGAAAATGATACACTATATCCTTTGGGTAAACTGTGTCCATTGGGTATACTTTAAACCTTAAAACAACTTATTATAATTAATAAGCCAGTAAAAAAGATAATAGAATTTTGTTTATTTGCTTGTCTTTATTGTTATTGTTTTGAGATAGGGTCTTGCCTTATAGGTTAGAATGGTTTTGAACTACATAGCCCAGCCTGGCCTTAAACTCATGGTGATCCTCCTGACTCAGTCTCTCATGTGCTGGAATTACCGGCATGAGCCACCACGCCCAGCTGAGAAAATGAAATTCTGAAAGCATAAACACTTTAATTTAATGAAAAGAATGGAGAAAAACAGACAGAAGAATGCTGCAGATAGAAACAAAGAGCTGGATGACAGACATAAACTTAACAAGGTCAATAATCACATTAAATGTAAATGGTCTACACTCCCAAAAAATGCTGAGATTTCATTTACATTGGATTACAAAAATAAGACCCAATTTGATGCTGCTTCCAAGAAACTCTTAAATACAAAGATACAAAGAAATTAAAAGTTAATGAATGGAAGCCAGGCGAGAGGGCACATCCCAGTCCTCTGGGAGTCTGAAGAAAGAGGATCACAAGTTTGAGCCCAGTTTGGGCAACTCAGTGACAATATAAGACCCTGTCTCAAAATAAACCAAGGGGTATGGATGTGGGTCAGCTAAAAGGTCCTGGGTTCAATTTCCAGTATAGAAAAACAAATGAGTGAAAAAAGAAAAGCTTAACTTTATCAATAATCACATTAAATATAATCATCTAAATTCACCAGCTGCAAAGCAAAGATTGTCAGTTTGGATAAAAAAAAAAGACTAGAAAGAAGAACATTTCAATAATTCAAAAGAAAGCAGTTGATCTACACATAAGATGTGCACATGGCATGTTGATCTTTAGGTTATTCTTTGTTATTATGTTTTCTTTAGTTATTATATTGGCACAAATATATAGTTTCCCTGGCACCTGTCAAGCATGAGGAGAAGCTCTGAGAATAAAGAAATAAAAAAAGCACAGTCCCATATCTCTTTCAAACTGAAAAAGAAAAAAAAATGTTAAAGATTGGTAACAAACAAAAATACAATTAAAATTGTATAAACGTTGCAAAAAAAATTATGCTACTGGAAGAATAGAAGATGTGATTCAAAGGCTGAGGAGTTAGCTCAGTGGCCTAAGCGCCTGCCTGGCAAGTGCAAGGTTGTGAGTTCTATCCCTGGTGCCGCAAAAAAAAAAAAAAAAAAAAAAGATGTGATGCAACTGAAACTTTAAACTAGAAGACCTCTCTGGAAGAAAAAAAGTGATATGGAAGGCGAGACCCGCAGGATAAATAGGATTGAGCCTGGTTGCAAGTGTGTCCGTTACAGGGAAAGAGTTGCCAATAGGACAGGCCGAACCAAGAAAACATCTCCAGAAAACCACTGCGAAGCTGGGAAGAGTGGGGAGGATAAATGCCAGTGAAGCGGGCGCAGTGAGTGGAGGGACAGGCTTGAGATGAATGTAGAGGAAACTTAAAGTGAGACACGGACTTCAGAGGAAGGTTAAGCAGTTCCTTCCGTGTTCTACCAGGACTCGTGACAACTGAGCATCACGTACGAGCAAGCAGTTATCGGTCACATCTTCAGTTTAGAATAATCTCTAGCTGACCCTGGGAGGATGTGGGGTGGGGTCTGGGGCCAAAGCAGTAAAACTTGTGAGCTGATTTTGTTTTCCCCTGTGAGACAGGGTTTCACTGAATCGCCTAATTATCCATGCTGGACTCGAATGCGTGTACCTCCTGCCTCAGCCTCTGAGAGTGCTGGGATCCCAGGAACTGGCCACCAGGCCTGGCTTGTTGGCAGAATTTTGCAGAAGTCCAGGCAAGAGAATAAGCTTGAACTGGGGAACCTGAAATGGCAGTGGGGGTTTCGAGAAGCAGCAAGATTTGAGAGGTGGTAAGAGCTGGCGCAAGCAGTGAGAATAGGAAAAGGGAAGAGTCGAGACAGGACAGATTTCTCCCTAGCGCAGCTGGATGGAGAAGGATTTCTCAGACAGAGAGAGCAGTAGGCTGTCCCCTAACCGTCGAGTACTTTGCTGAGTACTTGCTCTCCGTTCTTGCTTTTCTTTTATTGAAAATATGTATTAAACAGGCAATTTTTTTTCTAGGTAAAAACAAAAAGCTACCCTCATAACTTTTGTTGTTCACCTTTTCAGACTTTTTCCATGCATTTGTTTGTGTTTATATGAATAGGTACATTCGTCTGTGCACACACACTTACTACAAATAGTCTTGCAATTCATTTTTCTTTAACATGAACATTTTCATGTGAACAAAGATATATTCATGCCTTTATTTAAAAGATAACATATAGTGTTAGTGTTTGAAAACTCAATACTATTTCTCATGTTCTATTATAAAGATGGCAAGTATGTAAACTTAGATATCGAAATAAATAGGAGCAGTGTACTAAAATAGTTACTGAGTAAATGTGAATACCAGAAAAATTTTAATTGGAGAATATATAAAACAGTGCCTGAGGTGATAAGAAAAGTGGCTTAAATTTCATCAAATCATTAAAATTCCTTCAAAAATATTTATATGTGAACAAAGAAACAGAAACTAAAAATGATCAAAAAAGAAAAGATAATGAAGGTTATTTATTCAGTAATGTAAAATGGGAACATACTCTGTGATTTAAAAATGAAACATTTCACTTGCATTGTTTGAAATTAAAAGTAACTCTTTTCTGATAACTATAGAAAGGGATAGTTAGTAGATAACATTAGTATGTTGGTCCAAGTATGTAGTCTATGTTGACAGCAGCATGAGTAACTGTGAAGTGAGAAGAGATGGGAAAGACACTGAAGAATCCAATACCCCTGAGTCAAATGACACTTCCCTAGCTTGCAGACCTAGAGGGTAAAGTGTAAATAACATTTCCCAAATTGTCTGCTTGTCTCGATCAGCTCAATTCCTACCCTATGTATTTACACATTTCTATAATGACTAAAACTCACACGCTGAATACAGAGGCCACTACTCCATTCACCTGTGCTTCAGAATGAGCCACAGCCTTGAAAGTTCTGACACTAACAATATCCGATACAGATGGAAAAGCAAGGAACACACTTATATGTCACGTAATTAATCCCGTGATATCCAAATGGCATCAAAAATACATTTGACAAAAAAACAACCAAATAGAACTCTTGCTACAACTTTGATGTATTGTTCTGACTGAACCAGGTCTTTCTGTTTTCAATAGATGTGTCCATCTCACTGGACATGCTGGCCATAATCAAATGTCCAATGATAATAACGCCCATGAAGTAAACACTTTTCCACACCTCATGTTTTAAACATCAAATTTCTATTTGTAATAGCAAAACAGCAAGCTTAAATTATCTACTAGTGTTACAAATGAGGAAATATAAAACTAATAAAAATTCTCCAGTCATACAACTATTAGTGACTAAGATGAGTTCCTATCCCCATAGGTGCTCTTCCATTTATTTATTTGAGGCTGCCAAATTATAAGACCCATGTAGCATCAACTTCAAATCCAGAACTGTAGTTGTAATGACAGAAAAAGAAGTCATATAATTGGCTGAAAAGCAATAATAGCTTGCTGTATCATAAGTGACTCGAAGACAGGCCTTACTGACCTGATGACAGTTGGGAATGCCATATACAATTGGGGCAGCTTCTTAAATGAAGAGCCAATGTTATTTCCCTAAGTGCTGGGCATATTCATCTCTTTAGGAGTAGACATAAAAGCTCCTCAATTAATTATTAATTTCAATCTTGATTATTTATTGAGCCCTTAAAATATGCCAGGTACGTTACATACATGACTCAATCCTCACAACAACCTTGCTAAGTAAGAATTATAAACTCCACTTTCACACAAAAGAACTAAGGCCTAGAGAGATTAATTGATTTATTCAAGGTCATTGAGTTAGAAAGTTGTTGAGCAGAATTTGAACACATTTCAGTTAAATTTCAAGCTTATGTTTTTTCATTTGTTTTGTTGTTTTCTTCAGACAAGGTCTCACTAGTCCTGGCCAGCCTTGAACTCATGGCAATCCTCCTGCCTCAGCCTCGCAAGTGCTGGGATAACAGGCATATACCATCATACTGGGCCCAAATCTGGATTTATAATCACTAGACTACATTTCCAAACCTTAGAACAATTAAGGAGATTTGAGCAATAAATACCAACAAGACGAAAAAAAAAATACACAGAGAGATGACATTTAAAAGTCATAATGACAACAGATCCAGTATTAACAATTGATGAAGACTGTCATATTGAATCTACCTTGATAATTACATGTGCAGAATATCCCAGTGTTAGGAGGCAAAAATGAAAACTAAGTAAAATTCAACTGAATAAGGAAACCATGAAATTCAAGACTAAAGAGATAAAATAGCAAGATTTCCAACCTACATCCTCAGGGAAAAAATGAAGAGGGTCAAAAAATAAATACCTTGTGACAGTATGCATTTCATAGGGAGACGCGATCACAATTCCCTTTACTTGTCTTCCATCGCATATGGTCCATGTGCCAAAGAAGACAGGCTATCCTGCAATATACTCACTGTGGTGGTACTAACTTTTTGTATGCCCCATATTTCTCTTATAAGTCTCTCTGTAATTGGGTCTCAGGGTTTATGTGGAACAGATTCCAATTCCGTGGCCCAGGACCTGCCTGCACAGAATTCCAATGACTGGTTCAGGATTGGACAAGTGACCACTTCTACCTATAAGCTCAGTACCAGGATATCTGATAAAACTACTGAGAATGAGCCTATTCTTTTCACTGGCATTGCTAACTTGACAAATGTTTCCATTTCTAGAGCCTGCCTGTCACTGAATTATAGAGAAGAAGCAGACCTCACAGAAAAATATGATCCAGAAAGAATAAGTTCTTGCCTTGTATTTTTCAACTAAAATTAAAAAAAAAAACTACACATTACTAATAAACTGGGGAGGTAAATAGAGCACAAGCTTTGATCAGACAGATCTATGCCTGAAGTCTAGCTACACTATGTGACATGTGACCTGACAGGACTATTTAAGCTCTCTGAGGCTTGGTTTCCTATATTTAATTCTCTAAAAGGCATAAGACAATACCTTTCTTATGGAGATACCATGAATATTGATGAGACAGTTTTTTAAAGCGTTTAGCACAGTGACTGGCACATAACATGAGTGCTTGATAAAGCCCAGCTATTATCATTAAATAAGGAACATTGTCCCATGTCCAAGAATAATGTTTTACTGTCATTGAGCTCACACCTAAGTAATCTGGGGAAATTGGGTTGGAAAAATGCACCAAAGCTCATTCCTATAAGGTTGAGACCAAGGGATTACACATCTGTAATGAAATTGATATTTTGCTGAAATATTTGAATGGAATTTTAGTTTTGAATATTGATGAGCTTATTTGGAAATACTATGTCATCAATAAGGGGAAAAGACTAATTTCCACACCAGTAATTTTAAAATGATTTCATCTATAATGTTACCCGAATATTTATGTCTTGGTAGTAGGCAACAACTGGAAGGGCTTTCAAGAGCAGCAATAAATCTGATTAAGAGTCTCCAGATTGAAAGAACTATGTTAGGTTTATTTTAGTAACAACTAGGTGGAGAGCTGATAACTACCCCCAAGTATTTGGAGAATAAAAGATAACTGCAGTTATTCATGCCTCTGTAACCCACAGGCAAAATTACTGTAATAAACATACACTCTGTCTACTGCCCACCAGACAGTTTTCATCTCTGTCTGAACAGTGTCAACCCACCCAAATGGCACTTTCTTTACAGACCTCCAGAGAGAGAGAGAGAGGATTCTGATCTAGTGCTAGAGGAGAGTGTCTTCCTTAACATGTGGTCTCCCGGTGCAGAAGGGAGAGAGATGTGGACAGATTCCCAAAACCCATTTCCTCCTTGCAGTGGGGAAGCTCTAGAGTACTGGAAAATTCCAGGTTGCTTTTGTTTCAAAATGCCTTTGGGTTCAGTTTGAGTTGATCAAAGAATGGAAGGAAATACAGTACTCTCAGCCTGCCGTGCGGCTGCGAGGCTGGTTCAGGTCAACTCCACCTCAATGGGCCCGCTGGGAAATGGGATCAACATTGCTATAACCAGCCTGGCAGTCTGTGTACTATTCCAAAGGATCCTCTTGTCTTTCACACTTTTCTTTTCTTTATTTTATTTATTTATTTTTTTGTCTTTTCGAGACAGGGTCTCATCATGCAGTTCAGGCTGACCTTGGGCTCACTTTGTAGGCCAGGCTGGACTCAAACTCATAAGGATCCTCCTCCCTCAGCCTGCCGAGTGCTGGGATTACAGGAGTGCACCACCACTCCTGGCTTCTTTCATACTTTTCTTTTCTTTTCTTTTTTGTCTTTTCGAGACAGGGTCTCATCATGCAGTTCAGGCTGACCTTGGGCTCACTTTGTAGCCCAGGCTGGTCTCGAACTCACAAGGATCCTCCTCCCTCAGCCTGCCGAGTGCTGGGATTACAGGACTGCGCCACCACTCCTGGCTTCTTTCATACTTTTCTTCCTTCAGATTTACCATTTTGTTTTTAAACAAATTTTAATTTGACAGTATCAGGAAATAGAAATATGTTCAACTAGATGTAGGTTCAAGTAATGTAATGTTTTGACATCTCAAATTTAATCACACACCTTAAAGTACATACGTACAATAGATTCAAACACTGTGACTTCGTATGAATGCTGCCAAATTGTCAAAATAGGACATATATATCCAATTACTTAGTTCTGGGTTTCTTGAATGTTCTATGTTATGAAGACAGGTATGTGTTTTACTTACAGTTTTTATAAATTCAAGCAGATAAGGCCCAACTCAAGTGTAAGGGGAAATGTGCTGAGGGGTGTGGGGGCTACAAACCAGCCTAAGCCCTGTTGTTGCCCAGATCAGCACCTCTACTAGGAGGAGTAGTCCCTGCTGAGAGGAGGCACCTTTCAGTAACAAGCACAAAGGTTCAGGGTAAGAAGACCAATTAAAACATGTTATGCTACTAACTACTAACAGTAGTTACAAACCAAGTCAGAGGATTAAAATGGACCTAATGCAGTAGATGAAAATGTTGCCTTCTCAGATGTCTGCTGAAGTAGGGTTCTTTCAACACTCCTCCTGACCACAAAAGGGCAGTGCAAGCAAGAATGTCCCTACAGGCACTGGGAGAAAGGCAGTTTCCTTGGTTTCCCGCTGACTGCCTGCCAAGTAGAGAAGCTGGATTTTTGCCACTGTGTTTCATACACTGGTGATGTATTCTAGACAATTGTTAAAAACCACACTTTCAAGGTAAGCTAGTAAATTGTGGCCACTCAATAAATATTAAACCACAGCAACAATTTGGGAGTAAGTCAATTTGGTCTGTTTCTTCAAAGAAAAGCATTACTAAAGTGCTACAGTCACTGTTGAGAAAATATGATCTAATTTTGGCCACCGTGGCTTTGCTGTAAAGTAATTTAATTTGCTATTCATGTCATTATGAAATAGTTACGCTATCAGTTAAAAGTTATAATCCGTAAGCCAGGAGGATTTTAAATTTAATTTGGTTGAAGTGCTAAGGAAAGCATTTTCAGTTACAAACACCTTCCAAATGTGAGTGATACTACACTTCTCTATCACCTTCCCAAATGGGCGTGGGCATTCTTGCCCTAGTCAGGAAGCAGCACTCCTGCGAGTAAGAGGTGCATTATTTTAATACTTTTAATTTTTGGTCACTCTTCTTTCTAATTACCAGTAGGGGAGGCAATAAGTACTGATTACAATGATTATTTTGCATAATGGACACCTGTCACCTATGGACTGGAATGAGACCACTAACCTAATTTCATGTAGGTCACCAAGTAGTAATGACTATTGGTTATTATTGGTCTAAAATTGCATTCTTCTCCCCCACCCCAAATTTTCCCCATCCCCAATCACCATTTCCTTCTATCTACATGAATGTAATAGTAACACCATTCTGGAAAGAGAAATTCATGAATATAAAGATTTCCATGATTATTTTCAGAAAGGAGGAGCATTTCATTGAATTATTTCTGCAGTATGTAGTAGTACGCATGTAATGTGGAATATATTTTAATTGCTGTGATGTAAATGAGACTTTAGGGTCATGTTACAGAGTGTTAACTGAAAGATTGAGCTATGACTTTAGTGTGCCTGCAGGTCTTTTAAATTGTTATGGGAAATTGCAGCATTCAATTGAGTAGTTTCAACAGTAAGTTCCCCTAAGGTTTATTACAGTTTGCATCATGATGCCAATTTCAAGTGATGTACCTAACACCTTTCCCTCTCATCCTTTATCCTCAGAACCTTTCTACTATGTACAATTTGAAAACCATTACATAACAGAGGAAGAGCCGCATACTTGACATGATTCACCATCATGTTCATGGCAGAAGTCCTCAAGTGCTATAGGGTTTCTCTCAGACGGGGCTCAGAACACCATGAGTATCAAAGTATTGGTCTAGTAATAATAGGTATGAGCAGAAACTATCCAAATTATTATGGCATTCCCACCTTTTGCAATAAACTCTGTTAAATCCATTCAGGTAACTTACAGATTCAAATAGCAAACATCATTTTAACTTAAGATAATATATGTTTATAAAATGTACTACAATTCGCAAAGATTTTTCTATATGCTCTAATACATAGTAAACTGGCTGCACAACCTTGTTGAGAAAATACATCTCAAATGATATATGTCATGTGAGGGGGACATTTCTTTCTTGTCCAACAAATGAATTACAAGTCTGGGTAGCTTCCTGGCGCTAATGGGATAAAGACCAGCCACGTTGCTCAATGCCTGACCAGATAAAGCCTGGCACTGACAGCGCTTCTTCTCACGCTGACAGTAATTCTTCTCAACCGCCTCCCAAATGGCTAGGGTAATACTGTCTTTGGTTAGATCTGTAGAAGTCAGGGAGTTAATGAAAATGTTGTAGGAATTCCTTTCTCTCCTACCATTACCAAATTGCCTAAGAACATCTAGGATAGCAACCATGCATGAAATAGGTCTCTGAAGTAAGAGCTGCATATCGAGCTGGTATGGGGTATAGTTTAAGAGGCCATGAAACGGCCCTTGGGTTGATCATTTAATATTCCAATGGAAGTTACCCTTCCATCGCAGGCCAAAACAAGGAGGCAAAAAAGGGAAACTCTGCAGAAGCAAAAGAGTATAATAGGGAAAGAGAACTAGGACCCAAAACTACAGTATTTAATTAAGAAATCAAGGCAGACCAGGCATGGTGGCACAGGCTGTAATCCGAGCACTTGGGAAGTGGAGGCAGGTGGATCACAGAGAGTTTGAGGCCAGCCTAAATTATAAAACAACACTGCTCCCCCCCAAAAAAAGGAAGAAATTCAGGTAAAAGATGATAAATTATGGCTAAAAAGTGGGTAAATGGAATAACATCAAAATATTGATTATCAATAATAAAACTCATATACCTGTGGACAGCACACTGAAAGAATGTTTCGTTAGTCTAATCACACCTAATTTTCCAGTTCAACAAATGCTCCACTACAGTGTTTATGGCATACTTTGAAACACTAACCATTTTGGTTGCACTTTGAAAGGAATGAAAGACTCAAAACAACATTGAAAAGTCATACACAATTATAATGCAATTATTTCCATCGCAAATCAATGCCTTATAGTTACAGCAGAAGAATGAAGGAATAAAAGTCTTCATCCCTTCATTCACTTGCCTTCAAGGTTTCTTATTTGTTAACAGTCTATTGCTTTTTTTATTTTTTGCGGCACTGAGAATTACACTGAAGGCCATGGGCATGCTAGGCTAGCACTCTACCACTGAGCTACATCCCCGATCCCAATTTATTGCTTTTTAAGGAGAGTCATTCATTGCCTTGATTATATCCTTTCCTATACTTTCTGGGGTGAATACTCACATTTCTATAAACATGTAAAAATTGCTGAACTAGACCAACATTGTGAGGCTCTGTGGTAGACAAACGTAACCCGTTCACAACCAGTGCAACTCCATGTTTTCCTCATGCAGAAAAGGAGAGGAGAGAGGATCCGTGATAGAAAGATCTCACTTTACTAGCAACCCTCAGCTGGAGCAGTGCATGAAGCCAGGGCACAATGGTTGAAAACCATTGCAAGACTTTAGCAGGTCTGCATAACCTCACAGATTCTCTGGTCTGTATCTGTGCAAAACAGTTTTATGCTGTGTCAGTCCTGGTTCAGCCTGAACGCTGAAAAGCAGGGGGAGTGCTGATTATAACTGAAGTTCCACCATGCTATCACTTTTTATTCAACTATTCTGCACTATTTTTTTCAACTATTCTCTTCAGTTACTCCATAGAAAAACCTACTCTGATGTCTATTTTTATGTCTTCTTACGTAGTATATCTTCAATAATCAATAGTTTCCTGATTTATGAGAACTTTGATGTCTCAAATAAACCCAAGTAAGACATCAAGAGCTGATTTTAATAGAAATATTAATTTTCTTGAAAGAAAAGGTAATAGAGCATTTTCCACAGGGCATCGCCTGCTGCCACTACTAAATATAGTTTTCTTTTGTGTATTTTCACTTGCCATCCCCTATGGTGTCTTCAAACTCTCCTCCAAATTTTTTTCTTGAATAATAGGAATGTGATGATGTAGCTAGGAGTCTATTAAAACAGAATCATGCTATAATATTTACATGTCCCCATGACTTTCACTGTTATAAAATTTATATCTGGAAAAAATAATGGTTGAGTAGAATATTCTAATTATAATCATGTCATATAAAAACAAGAAGAAAAACCTTGAAATTAAAATTTAAACCATTAAAAATTATCATATACAGTTAATCTGAGGATTTTTAACAGCCCTAGAGTGCCTAAGTTACCAAGTAGAGAAAAAAATAAGTTTAACATTCATAACTAAAACTTATTAAGCACTCACCAAATGTTAATTTTACACATGTTATCTCACTTGATTTCTACCAGAAAGAAACCTATTCGGTTGGTTCTTTTTTAACCCTATTTTTTTGTACATGATGAAACCTAGACTGGAGAAGTTAACTCACCCAAGGCCACACAACTGCTAAGAAGCACAGGTAGGGCTCAAAACAAGGTCTATATGACACAAAATCTATGCATTTGTCCATGACACTATGTTGACTGCTACAGCAGGTATACGTGGTCACATCAGGTAAAATAAAATGGTGGGTATTACCGATTCTCATGTTTTACAGTAAAAGCTTTTAAGGCAAAGATGATCATCTGCTGAAGGAACAGAAATATTACAATTATGTCATAATATTTGTTCAGTGGGGCTTTGGTAAAATCCTGACATCTGATAGTGAAGCAATCAGTCAGTCGCATGCCCCTAAATAGTAACTAAGGCCTCAAATGGCAGAGTTGGAAAGGCCAATGCCTAGACCTTGGAGCTAATGCAGATAGTTTCAGCTATTAAATTTCATACTAATAGTAATGAAAAGTACACGTGCTAATTTGAACAAGGTATATTTAAATGAAAAACAAATTCTACCTGTGGTTTATAGCAGTTTATGAGAGAAACAGGTTTCATGAGTGAAATTAAGATAGGGTCCTATCACCAAGAACACTGCAATTCACATAACTAATCACCCATAAAACCTATTACAAACAAACACTAAGAAAAACTCAAAAAGCATATAAGAGTGATGAAATTTCCACTTCAATGACTGATAAAGTGAGATATATCAAAAATCAACTGAGCTGGAAAAATGACACACTGTGAAGAGGTGCTTAGGATGATGGGTGGTCAGGAGCCTCCATTAGTCAAAATGATGACTCCATACACAGAGATTTCAGGTCTTCATACCTGGAAGCTCAGTTCTTAATGACAAAAGTCTGTCTTCTCACATGGAAATTAGAAAGGATGCCTCCAGAGCCAGTGCTCTAAAGGAAAAATGACTTGTCAGATGAATGACTCTCCATCTGAACCTTGCGAAAGTCCTGGCTATCTTTCCATTTTAGAATTAGATAAAAATACAAATCTATCATGTGTTCCCTAAATATTGTTTTCAAAACCAGTTTCTTGGCTTCAAGTATCTATCTTCTTTTATCATTGCTTTTGGCCAACCATATTTAATGATGTTTTCTTTTTAACTTGTTAAGAAAAAGATGGTTCGCTTTATTAAAGGAAAAAATAGTGCAGATATAAAAACAAAAGCTAAATGTCACAGGTTACTAAATATCCCGCATTGCACATCTTACCATTAAAACAATACAGGGACTTTCAGCAAAGTCCATTTATTCCTGAACATTCATGGAGACTCCATGAAAGCTTGCTGAATATGACTGAAAGAATGACCCCACAAAGCAGAATTTTATGCTTATATATAAGGTTGAGGATAGGCACCCTGGAACTTGCTAGGCAAGCCACACCCCCAGCAACCAGAGTGTCTTTAACATGACTTTCACCATCCACAGATATCAACATAAAAACAAAATGCTACTTCTCATTTTACAAATGAATGAATGTTCAAAGCATTCACATGAGAAAAGATGAGGAAGGAATATTAAAACAGGAAATGTCTAAGGAAAACAACTTGTGAATGACTTTTTAAAAAAAATATTCCTTTTTTGGGAGGAAAGGAAGAGAAAAGGGATTTTTAAAAAATGGTTGAAAAAATGGAGACAGATCTTATGCAAATGGGAAGGGGGAGAAGAGTTGGAGAAGAGTTGGAGGGACCAAGGAGGAATTTGAGGGGAAGGGTACAAAAAATAAGAATTAAGATGTGCTATGTACAAACTCCCTACAATAAATATAATCATTATATACTGTACACAAACACTAATAAAAAGTTTTAAAAATATTCTTCCTTTTTAAAGTTAGTTTTGTTTTGCTTTGTTTTGTTTTGTTTTGCTTTGTTTTGTTTTATGAGGTCTTGCTATATTGCTCAGGCTAACCTTGAATTTTTAGGCTCAAATGATTTTCTTACCTCAGTCACTTAAATTACTGGTACTAAAGGCACACCTGGCTCAAATATTCCTGGTTTTGGACAGATTTCCTTCTTTTCCATAAAGTATTTTCTGCAAAATAATCATTTTTCAAGTAAAATAAATTAATCTATATACTGTAAGGTAATTATATAGAGGACTGATAAAGCAATTTATCAGTCTTTAAGAGAAAATGTATTAGTCAAGTGAGTCCCTTTAGGACAGGCTTTTGTTCTTTTTCCTTATTCTTCTCTTTTCTTTTTGTCCCATTCCTTTTTAAATTCATCTTTTTTCTTTTCTCCCTTTTTTTGTATACTGAAACTCAAATGGTAACATGCACCCAGAAAGCACAGGGCTTTGGGGCTTTCCCTGACGCAGAATAGTGTCCACATTGCTGTTTATCTCTCTTAGAATAGGCCCCTGAACTCCCGTCTGTATAGTCGTGCACAACGCTTCCTCCTGGTGCTGTAGCTCAGCTAGGTTGTCACTGAAAAGGCAAATTGTCTTTTATGGCTGCATATGCTCAACTTCCTCTTCCTAGTGTACAAAAGAAGCATCATTTTTTTTTTTAAGAAAACTATGACATCTGCAAAAAGCCAGTGGTGTGCTCTTTTGTAAAGAGTGTCACAAGAGACTCCTCTTCTCTGATGCTTCCAGGAGTGGGAATTTTCAAGATGCTCTTAAATGTGTATTTCTTTTTCATTTAATTGATTATTCATGAGTTTAAAATAATTACAGAAAAAAATTGGAAATTGACAGTTGTATTTTTCTTACTAACCTCAATTAACTTCAGCCTCTTTTCTAAGTTTCATCACACTACCTGTCAAACACTGCACCTTCTGCTGAAGTAGGTATGTGTGTGTAGGAGGTGGCGAACAAAAGCTAATAATATGAGGAGGATTGTTATTTTTACAGGTATCGTTTAAAAATACAAACAATTTTACACAGGCAAGCAAGATACAACCCAATTCAAAGTTCAGATGCAAGTGTAAGTAAAGGAAGGAAGAAATTTGGGGAGCAAATAGAGGCAATGGAATGGCGGAAGCTTTTGTTGGCACACAATAAACTCGATCTCTTTGCAAAGCTCCTGCCAAAGTGAAGAGTTTTTATGAAAGCAAAAGGAAATTTAGGGAACAGTAACAGAAAGCATGCCCATGGCTTATTAATCACCCTTGACACTATGCACAAGATGCAGTCCTCTTCGTTTTTCCTACAAATGTATACATGATTTTCCTTTATAAAATGTAGTTTAAGAATAAAAAAAAAAACAAAAAACTAGTGAATACAGTAAAAGTTATATCTTTATTTTTCTTTCCTAAAAACCATAGCCAGGCTGGAAATGTCAAGCTAAGAGAGATCAAAGGTCACGTCAGCACAAAATGAAGTCAATTATTTTGAAATCCATCATTAAATTGAATTGCTTATGAAATGGAAAGTTTGCCCACCTTTTTCTATCATTTCTCAAAATCTCACTATCCTGCAGCAGTGGAGGGAGCAGAGAAGTTCCAGCTTCCTAAGATCAGGCTCCCAAAACAGAAGCTCCCGGAACTGTGAAGGGCAGAGACCAAATTAACTAGAAATTTCTACAGCTGAGAGAGTAAAATATATATATTCTCCTGTGGTGTGTGGACACAGTGACATCTCAATTTTAAAATATACAGTTAATAAATACAAACATAAGACAGGAGAAAATTTATTTTAACTTCATTAAAAGAGGTCCTTACCTCCTATCTCTGAGGCAGTAGGTAGGCATGAGCCATTGTTGTGCATCAATATTGATATTCTCAAGGTATTTAATTCTGTCAGATCTTTGACTCAGCAATACTAAATCTACATCTTAATGTCTACTTTTTAAAATATGGAATATGAGATATAATTCAAAATATAGTAAAAAACAAGACAAAGTGATTTCTGTCCCTTTGCCAACAGACCATGACATAGAAGTCAATCATCATTTTCAGTAGAAGTTTCTTTCCTCTTTCCTTTCCTTTATTCCTTCCTTGATTCCTCCCTTCAGGAAGGAAAAAAACTATTTTGATAAATAATGGTTTACTTGAATATAGCAGGTATTTTACTCTGTCCATATCAAGATGGAAAATAATCACCCTGCTTGTAGTGTAATGGAAAACACACCCTAATAGCATACTGGCTTTTTACAACTCTCCTTGCCACCCCACTATCCTTTGCATCTGCAGCCATCAGTCATTTTTCAGTCATGTGACCACAGCAGGTAATTTAATTTACTTGTCTCATCTTTACAATGGGGGATAATAACACCTTGTTTTTCTGGAAGTAAAGGGTTGGTCTAAATTATCCCAGATGCCTGCTAACTCTAAGATCTATAATTTAGAGATTTCTCAAAGATAGAGATTGTTCCTTCCTAATTTCTATGACCTTGATCCACAGTGAAACATCAACCTTCCTGTGTAAGATGAGCAAATATAAGCAGTATTACATGTCATTTTATTTTCCCTTTTTTTAAAAAAAAATTACATTGCTTTCTTATCTGGAAAATGAAATAAATTCCAAATCTATGCTCTTCAATTAAAGTAACATAGATTTCCTTTTCCTTTTCCTTTCCCTTTCTTCCAGATGGATTGAATGAAGTTGTTGTAGTTTGTGAAGTTTTACTGTAGTATTTCATAAAGTGCCCAACTCAGAAGAGTTACTGAAACACAAATCTAGGGATGTACAAATGCCCTTGCTTGAATCTTTTTTCAATTTTCAACATAGAGGGTGTTAATAACTAGGAGAAACCAGTGCAATTGAAATTTTGTCACGGATTATATGATAATCATATGCTTTTAATGCCCTATGATTCTTTCCATCCTGAATAAGTCCCAGTCAGTGGTTTCCTAACAGTCCTCTCTCTCAGCTTCACTTCTCAATCTCTAACAGTCTACTTTGCCATCAGCCCATGGTCACTTTCTTCAATGTGCTTTTGTCACCACAGCATCATTTTTTTTCCCCAAACTTTGTTTGGATATTTCTTCCTTTTTGTTTTTAATCAATCTTTCTTTCTTTCTTTCTTTCTTTCTTTCTTTCTTTCTTTCTTTCTTTTTTCTTTTTTTTCTTTTTTATACCAGGAATCACACTCAGGACCTCACGCTTGCCAGACAGGCACTCTTCCTTTTCATCCCTTTCTTGCCCACATTTGCCTTTCTACCTTGCTATTTAATTCCAAGGTTGTGCTTCCCAAACAATCCTCATACCTCTCAATCTGCAGTCTAGTTTTACTTAAGGTTTTACTGTTACTTTCCTGCTTACATCAATTTCCTTGAAACAATAGAGTATGACCCAACGTGTATAAAAATACATTAAATACAACAAAAAACACAGAGCTTGGCAAACTGTG
Source organism: Cuniculus paca (assembly GCA_004365215.1). Taxonomy (NCBI): domain Eukaryota; kingdom Metazoa; phylum Chordata; class Mammalia; order Rodentia; family Cuniculidae; genus Cuniculus; species Cuniculus paca. Next base: position 1,394 of record RJWT010005251.1, on the reverse strand, counting down.
CCCCACTTTGGGTGAGGGCTCCAAACTAACAGCCTTCAAACACTAAATTTGAAGAAAGAGTCTACTGTACAGGTCATCTACCTGAGAAATCTTGGAGTATGGGTCATGGCATCACAAGCTTTTTGGAGGAATTTCTTCCTCATTTATAGAATTCAGCAACTATTTCTCCTTTTATAGGCTTTCTGCTACATACTATGGCTAGAAGGGTGGAATACAGAGATAACCTGCCTTCAAGCAGCTTTTAGTTCGCTGCTGGAAGAAATGGAATAACAAATAAGCAGATGCAGATAAACAATTATAATCTGAGAGAGGTATAAGCAGATGCAGACAACAATTATAAATCGAGATAGTGCTATGAAAATACCAAGGAAAATGTGGATTAGTGAAGTGAGCATGCTGGGAGGGGCATGGTTCTTTCTGAAAGGAGTGATGTTTAATCTGGGACCAACAAAATGAGACACACCCCTTTGCACAGGCTGAGAAGAGGTGCTCTGAGTGCTCAAAGGCCTGCATAGAAGCTACAACACAGGCCAAGTGTGGGCAGAGCAGAGAAGAGGCCAGAGAAAGGCCTTAGTGTGCATGCAAAGGAACAATAGATGCAGAGCAAGGAACTGAATCACTCCAATCGTTAATGAGTCCCAGGCCTGGGACAGAGGAGCTACAGTATGCTGGAATCCTGGATATTCATCAATGGCTTAGTCAAGGCATTCTCTGAGGCCAATGCCCTGGTCCTGTTTTCTATACTCCCCTTGTATCTACAATAAACGCCTCCTATGATGCAATCTACCCTATCTGGACTTGCCACCCAGAAGGGCCTGAATTACACAAGTAGAGAGCTTCAGGGATACAAGGAGCTATTATTAGCATATGGCTAATATGAAAAGTGATTATTAGTGTATGGTTAACACAGAGTCCTGGGAATTATCATGTAGATGTGTCCCGAAGCAAGGCAGCTTGGCAGTGTTGGGGCATGGTGAATCAAGGGGTACTTTACTCATAAATCTAACGGGTAATGAAGAGCAGCTGGAGACTATAGAATGGTGAATTATCATATTCAATCTGTGTTGTGGAAAGGAAGTACAGAATCAAATGAACCACTTATTTAAAAAGAGCAACTTTATTTACAAGAGCAAGAGAATTTTTAAAAAAAGAATTTATCAGAATATCTCTTTTACTGAATAACTGTGTAGATTATTAATTGCAATATTAGATCAAACCCTATACAATTATCAATACTTTATGGTATTCTGGTTTATGAAATTGACAATGTCACATGATTTGATAAATACACAAATAATCAAAGAGTTGATCTTTGGCAAACATGACTTGGTTTCCAACTATGACCTCAATTAAGATATCTGGATCTGAGATCTTCACCAAGAGAAGGGAGAAGG
>RJWT010005250.1:0-31352 GCA_004365215.1 Cuniculus paca | reverse complement strand
TTGTCCTGGACTTAATCAATTTTACCTGAGCAATTAACCTTATTGGTTAACCATAGTTCTGTCCCACCTTATGCCCACCTTAGGAATTCCCATTCTTCCCCACCTTGGACCCATCTACTCTATAAAAAGTCCCTAAAATGACAGAGTCTTTGGCAACCCGCTCGGGACCCCTTCTGTCTCTCTGACAGAAGCTTTCTTTTTTCCCCCAATAAATATATTCTGCTCTTAACCTCTGTTGTTCCTAAAATTCATTCTTCGATTTTAGAGAACACGAACTCATACCAGACATAGTGGGTTGGGAGTTTCATTCCCCTGTATCAATATAATCAGGGGAAAACAATAAAAGTGATTTTAAAAGACATGCAATGCTCAATATCTATCAAAATGACAAGTTACTCTTTACTTGGTGTAAACCACATGTTCCTACGGCTAAATCACAAGAGCCGATTGAATTCTTCCTCAGAAAGCATTCTTCCTATATTCCTAAGGTTCTTTTAACATAATTTTCAGTGACACATTCTCCCCTCTGATTTTCATTTGTTCCCTCTGATTTGAGACTAGTTTCTTTTTCCTGCATAATAATTTTATTCTGAGCCAAGGGGACAACATACTAGAAATTATCAATTCTTGGCTAAGGAACCTTTTCCATTTTCTATTTTAATCCTATCATTTTCTCCCTCTTCTTGTGTGGCCAGGATGTACCCATCCTTGTCTCCTACCTAAAAAGAATCATAATGAGCTTTCCATAAAATCTATCTGGAAATTCATCATCTTTCAAAGGGCAGTTTGAACAGACCCATATTTCAGGCTAAATCTAATTATTCATATGCTGATTCACTCTTACTCATTCATATTCTCCCTCTGTCTCTCCCTCTCCTTCCTTCTCTCCCTCCCTCCCTTCCTCTTCTGCTGGGAATCAAACCTAGGACCTTGCCCATAGTAGGCCAGAGTCACACAGTGACTTGGCTTGTGGACACACTCTTGTATATGTGTCTGATGCTTCCTGGCAACAATAGTTCTAAGATTGGCTCTTAATCAATGAAGAAAAAAATTTAGGAAGCTGGGTGTAATGACACACCTATTCAAAAGGTTGAAGCAGGAGGATTGCTTGAACCCAAGATTTTGGGGCTGGCCTGAGTAACACAGCAAGACCCTATGTTGAAGGAGGAGGAGAAGGAAAAAGAAGAGGAAAAAGAAAAGGAAGAGAAGAAGGGATGAGGAAGAAAGAAAAAGACAATTCAAAACCCCATACACAACAGTGCTCAGCATATGCCTTTGCTGTGTCTTAGTGTTTACTTTCGGCATTTAGGGCTAATGCCCATTAGATCTGTCTACCTATGTGGAGGATTCACTGTGGAGGTTAACCTCCCAGGCAAGCAATGCCTATTTAAAGGACAGCCTAAGCTTTTCTCAGCACACTAGCGACATTTATATAATGTTTTCTGTAGCTGGGCATTTTTCTAAGCATTTCACAAATACTATTTAATTTAATGCTCATTGCAGTCCTGGTAAGTAGATGCTATTATTATGACCATAATTTTACAGCAGAGGAAAATGAGTCACAGTGAGATATGTCATAGAGTCATAAAAGTAGAGCTGGAATTTGAATCCAGACAATTGGGCTCCAAGAATCAATTCTTTTAACCACTTCTCAGTTACAGCAAGATTTCTATAAATAAAAGTGCTTCAATACTGTAATTACCTGGCCAAATCTTATTTAGAGGATGAAGGTAATAAATATGACACAGCATTTTTGCAAGTTTATGATACAAACCTAGTCCTGGAATTGTGGCACTAAATTAGTTTGGATAGTCACTCACGCAAAAATGAAAGCCAAGTTTTAGTGGAGCTGAGCTTCAATCCACAAGCCTCAGTCACTGAGAGAACTGTGAAACTCATACTCTGCTTCTCTCTTTAGCTTCTTATCCTTATGGGTTTCTCTCTGTTATTTTTAACTCTGTGATTCAGACAGATTCCCAACTTGGGGACCAGTATGCAAGGGTTTTAATCTTTATCGGACACAAGTAAAATATGGCAAGCTAAAAGTCTGTGTACAGGAAATGAGGCTAAATCCCTGTAGAAGACTTAATTTCTATATAAATATATTAGTATAGAACATCTATGAAGATAAATAACACAAGAGAACTTCAACTTCAACTTCTCCTGGTCCTCCATTTTTCTGTTTGCGAAGATATCCGAGTTTTGAGAGCTCCTGAAAAAGGGGCACTCTGCATTTCCTCTCAGGTCTCTCAACATTATCTAAGGAATTGCTTCTATAGATCCATTTTCCTGCCCTAGCCTTCTGTTGATAACACTAAGTACATGAGGTCAGAATTTCTGTTAGTTTTACTCATTGTTATGCCAAAAGGAGTATCTGGCAGATGGTAGCCATTCAGTAAGTACTTGTTGAATTGAAAAATGCATGTAAGTTCCCAGAAAAACAGCAACCCATTTGGGACCTCTCCTGTCTCTCAGGAGCTATTCCTATTCCCCATTCCCCACCCCTTTTCCCCAGTAAATTTTCCTACTCTTAAAAAATAATCCTAGAAAATGCAGCACAGAAAAATATTTAAGAATAATATATTAATGTTTATTTCTGCATAGGAGGGAGCAAATTTAAAAGTACTAATTAATTATAATGTTCACAAACCGCTTAAAAGTAGACAAATTGTTAAAAGTGAGATTAAAACAATTTTATATGCATTTCAAAAGAGATGAAAATGATTTCAATCCGCAGACTCTGCTCACCAGATGTAAGATGTAACATAGGTGAGTGGGTTGGTTGTACACAAACAAAATGTGGTTTTGCTTGATCCTCCAACTGAGAAAATTTACAAGATGCTTCTTTTGAAGCCTTGCTCTTCAAAGAACTATCATTACACATACCAGCCATCAGTCCTTCAAGACATACTGTTCAAATGTCATCTTCAAAATAAGAACTGATGACAAAAACATTTAATAAAAATGATAAATGAGGGGGATTCCTGAATCAATTGCAGGCCATATGAAGGCAGAATGGTATAGTAATGAATAAAGCAGACTCTATACCGGCTGAAGTTCAGTCTTAGCATTATTTATAACTGGAGCCATGGAGAGAAACTTTATCTCCGTGCCTCAGTTCTCTTATTTGTTAAGTGAGTTAAGATTAGAACACACACTGCAAAGGATGAAATGTGATAGTACATGCAAAGTAATAGAGTAGTGAGTGTTGAATGAAGGCTCACTGTGATCATTATACATTCATAAACCACTGAAACTACAGTATAAAATACTACACTTCTATTCATGTGTATACTCTCCATCAGGTTGTAGCTCTTCATGTCCATCGTCAGAGAGAAAAATTAAAGAAACACAGTGCCTGTGTATCAAAGGAAACTATAAAATTGAGATGAACGCACTTGAACTATAGAAGTTACCAGACGTACACCCTCTTTCTCAAATGAGTGGAAGGTTTTCATCTATCTCACCAAAAATTCGTACATTTCCTATTCTCCATGGCAAAGAACATAAAAACAAACTTAAAGAAATTTAATCCAAATATCTTGAATCAGAAAATGAATAAAATGAATATATAAAATAGAACTTTAAAAAACAAATGCAAGACCTAATGACCTGAAAATATATTGTGCCAAGGAAGCTTAAATTTCATCCCCCTCTGTAGCATGTGCTAGTGTCCTACAAGATGCAATTCCTATTTCTTTTATGTGTCCGTGAACTATAGCCCAGTCCTGCCTTGGTTACAAATAAGGTGGTGACAAATAAGTTTGGTTACAAGTAAAATGGGCGGTTTGTTTACTTTGAAATCTTCCTTCTCTCCTCAGAGAATTCTAGGTAAGGATAGTACTCATAATCATTGAACTTTTTAATAAGAAAACTCATTTATACATAGATTGAGCCATCTAAAATTATATGCACACAACTGTTTTTGAGCTATAAAAACAGCAATTTCATGCCATTCAGCTTTATTTGTTATAAACTCAATGGATATGGTCTTGGAAATGGTCGGACAAATAAGGTGAATGGATAAAAAGAGATTTATGTTTTGTTAATAAATTTTTACTTTACCTGCTCAAAGTTGCTGTGTCATAAAACCAAACACTTTTTGTAGAACTCAATCTATTTTATGTGGAAGGAATTAAATTAGCATTGATGAAAAATGGTAAGAATGCTCATACTAATTGGAGCAGTTGACTCATGACTCAACTATATAGGAAGGTCCAAGAAAGTCTAACCACTAACCAAGTCAAGAAAACAATGGTTTTCTGCCCACTGTGCTAGCCACATAAGTGGAAGATGAACAAGTTACTCTGAAAAACAGTGTTAGGCAGTTATCCACATGTAAAGTACTAGATTTTCAGTCTTGGCCTCTGAAATTCACACTCCTTCAAATGAGAGATGGCTCTTGGAGGCAGTGATGTGCTGGAAGTCTGCTTCATGGATTAAACACATTATCTCTTGAGTGCAAGTACAACAACAGGTCATAATGGAATTCCATGTACAGACAGGTTTGCTACAGAGTTACAAAATGCTGGGCATTTTATATTCCCAAATGCTGCGAATCTACAGGAATGTAAAGAGCAAAAGCAGTTCACCCTACTACTTAGGCATTTTCAAGCTTCTCTCTCCCATCTCTCCCTTTTCTCCCTTTCTATTTTGGAATTTTCATCAGAGTGGAGTGTTTGATACACTCTGAGAGTAAACACCATAGTATCTGAATTTCCTAATTTGAAAACCAGATGGCCTCTTCACCAGCCCCAGAAAAGAGGGAAAACAACTTGTCAACAATTTCATTTGGCTTTCACTTTTCATTTCTAGTTTTCAAACATGGAATTCCATTATTACCTGTTGTTGTACTTGCACTCAAGAGATAATGTGTTTAATCCATGAAGCAGACTTCCAGCACATCACTGCCTCCAAGAGCCATCTCTCATTTTCCTCCATGTTCACCCCTAGTCCCTGTCCCCATTGCCCACAAAAGGTAAAATGAAATATAATTCAAAACTGCCATCTGTATTATACTGAAATTATTTCAAAATTTGTGGTTAAAAAAAAAGCTCTAGGTCAATCTCTGGAAAACATAAAGGCAGAACATGATAAACTATTTTTCACATTGTCATCCCAGCATTCCAGAGGAATTTGTATTTAGGCAAACATATATGTGTTAGAGAGAACGCCTTAACTCAACTTTAATCATTCTGAGTGAGAAACAGTCCAACCAGTTTAAGGGGGATTTTCACTTTTTGTAACCCGTATGGCATTCCAAACATTTCTAAGCATTAAGATTACATCATTTTCTCTTTTTTTCTCCTTTAATACAAACAGCCATTATATTCCATTTTCATGACCTTTAAATTCCTAATATCAAATTACCCAGCTGTTATTTCAATCTTTTTCAGTTGCTTAGAGATGGAGATGGTGGCAGACCAGACCAATTTTCTTGGACATAAAATTAAAGTTGACATAAGAAACAATTAAATGCAGTCAAAGCACAATGAACCCAACAGTTGGCAGCCAGTCTGTGTGTCTTTTCACAGCTGCAGCAGACAGTTGGTTCAGAGAACCTTGCTGCCATCTCCCTGCCAACATCACTGCCATGTTTGCATGCATTCTCCATAATTCCTCTCAGCAAAAAGAGTCACTGCCATTTGCATTACAGGGATCAGTCTGCTGCAATAGTCTCTTCCAGAATTAAGTTTCATAGCTAATAACAATGATTTTTTCTCTGGACCAAGCCCTTCCTAAATAATAATAATAAAATAATAATAATAATGCACCCGTAATGAATGCTATGGACAGCATTTATACTCTGACTTTCCTCTACTCCACCTTTTGATAAAGGCACTTATTCTTGGCTACCAGGAGTTTTGGCTGCTTATTGCTGTCAGCTGAGACACTTCCTGGCAATTGCCCTCAGCTGCCTCATCCAAGGTCGTGCCTTTCCTGGGAGCTGTCTACATCCAATGCCTGCTCAACAGAGAAAGGATAAAGTCTAGGGCTGTGGTACAAGGGACTGGAGTCTCTATGGCAGCTGCTCTGATTCAACTCTTTCCTCAACTTGATTTCACTTCCCTTACTTTCCACAGATACTTTTCCCAAGGGTTCACCACAATAAACCTTCAGCATGCAGAACTCAGATCCTCAGAATTCACTTCCTGTGGACCTGATCTATGACAAAAAGTAAATTCTCAAATTTTTATCTCTTTTAAGGAAAAATCTAGTAGATTTCTATCTATTGAAGGAATTTCATAAGGATTATTTTTCTTGTTACTCATAATTAAGGCAGCACAAGTCAACCCAGAATTCTCAACACACTGTAATATCTGTGCTTCCTAAGTAGAGTTCAGTAACATAAGGTCCAGTGTCACATTGTTGGCCAAACTCCAGTTGGGAAGCAATGTTAATAGAATTCCTATAAAATGGAAGAAACTGAGACAGGTAATAAAGACAGTTTATACTTTAATTAGAGGTACAGGTTTCAACTAACACTAATTATACAATGAAGACATTAGCTGTAGCCCTGGTCAGGGTACAGAATTCCATCTATCTAGATGGGGAGGGGGGTGGATATTGAAAGAGTACTCAGTAAGTACGCAGCTTAGGAACAGATTGCAAATTTTCACACACACGAACTGACCTCACAGTAACATTTGTAGATGTGAACAAATCACGGATGTAACTCATGTGTTTAACTTACCATTGTGAAATAACTGTAAAAGCAAAAATACTTTACAGTATTTTTGTGTTTAGTTTTTTTATGCTTTACATTTTATATTTGTGTCGAAGGTGTATAAGGGTTGTTTTGTCAGACCTACAAACCAATTCAGCTTTTGAACATTCTCCAGGAACTTGTTTTGTTGATAAGTCAGGGACAAAAATTGAATAAAGGACAAATACACTCAGGAAACAAAGGATGCACTGAGCTGTAAAACTAAGTCTGAGCTAGTAGCTCTGGACTTGAATTCCCTAACTGACAAAAGTGCCAAAATAATGAAGGTTCAGAATGGGAGGAAGCAGCACCAAAGTCTTCAGTTCTGGCACATGGTGTCTTATTATCTATACCTATCCATACGTGGATTAAAGAACTAGTCGTGGATCAAATATCTCCTGATTTCTTTAGTTGTGTATCTATGAAATACTAAGATAATGCAGAAATACAGATATGATGATATAGTATATGTGGGAGTGGCTGAGCCAGAGATTGACCACACATTTGGGACTAGAGGAAGGTCAACCCCAAGATCAGGGAGTGCCAGAGGTGAGCCATGTGAACAAGTTGTTGCGAATAGAGCAAAGCCAGTCCAGCATTTGTCTGGCCTTGTGTTCCTCCCTGTTAACTATAGCACAGATACTCTGAGAACATTTCACTTTCAGTGTTCTCAGCAAAACACTGAAACCTTGCACTTTTGGCCCCATTGTGTGTTTTCCCCCTTTTCACTGTGTGATGCAGACAGTGCTGCGTTGTCGCTGCCTCTCCATCAGAGGGGTTGGGTCCCACCTGGTCCCAGCTTTCCTTTTATTATGTGTCTAGTTTTTCTTAATCTCCCATTGCCCCCTCTCAGGGCCCCACTGGCTGCTTGAGTCACAGCAAGTATATGCCTAAACTGTAGAACTTTGTGTTAAATTTAGTAGTTTTACAATTATGGAGATAATCTGTATTATTTAAAAAGTTTTAAATGTTTTAAAGAATATTAAATATAATATTGCTTTTGATGTTATAATTAGAAACATTTAATGATATTAGCCATGATTTTACTATATAAAGGTAAGAATTTGATTAATTTTGTAATGTGAAAGACTCTGGTTTATCATAGTTATTAATCTGCCTCTCTAAATTCATAGAAAGACTTGTCACTGCTTCTAAGTCTATCCTATTATGCTTCTAGTTGCAGTCATTACATGACTAAATGTTTTAGAAAATTTGACTAAATTTGGCATGGCATTTAATCGGTTAAATTCATGAATTATTTGAACATTAATAAAAAACAAATGACTGTGTCTGCTTTTATATTTATAGTAAACTTACTAGATTTATAAATAGAAAAGACAACAGGGTAAAATTAAAATCTAAGAAAAATCAAGCATTAAAATTTCCAATTTTAATAATAATAATAATAATAATAATAATACAAACTCCAAATGTTTTTCCTACCTCAGTTTCAGGAATCATGTAAGCCTCACTTCCTACTCTCTGTTCAGACCATGACTCTATCACAGCAAGCTTAAATATTTTTGTTAGCATTTGCATGCCCTAAAATTTCTGAGTTGGCAGATTTTCCTTTGGCTGCTTTAAATACTTCCCTGATTATATTTCCCAAGAGATGAAGCTGAGCAATCCAGTAGGAAAGGACTGCGCCTTCTTTGTTCAGATGCTGATATGAGTCTCAACAATATCAGTGGTACAATTTATATTAAATAAAAGGAGAAAATCACATAACTTTTCCCAAGAATAAATCTGTAAATTCAAAATTGTAACAAAAGATCTTAGTCTTGGCTCAGGGTTTAGCAGACACTCAATTTTTGGGTAGCAGAGGAATTCTCTACAACAGAGTTTCTCAGACTTTAATATGTAACTGACTCACGTGAGGATCTTGTTAAAATACAGGCTGTGATTTCAGAAGGTGGTATGAGGGGCAAAATTCATGATTCCTAATAGTTTGCAGGTGTTGCCTATACTTCCAGTCTAAAGACCATACGTTGGATAGAAAAGCTCTGTCAGTAGTCCAGTTGATGTTTTATGGATTAAAAAAAAATTTTAAATTCTGTTAGGTATGGGAGAAAGGGAGTAATTATGTAAGTGTAACCCTGGACCTACTTGACATTTTATATATCGATTATATTCCAAGGAATAGATGTTTTGCCACTTAAAGATTTGTTTGGTGAAAGAGACAATTAAGCAAATCAGCATTTTCTAATAAAATCAGGCTACTTTACAAGGAAATGAAAGGGCATTAGATTTGAAAAGTGATAGTTTTATATATGCATGTAAATAAATATGTTGGTTCTGATAATTAGGTAATTGAAGGCATAAGCCTTCATTTTGGAAATGGATATAATACAACATGTGTTTCATAAATTTAGAAACATCTTCAAGCAGCATTTCTTTGGTTGGCAAACCAAGGTGATAATATGCTTAGATATCTATTTCTCTTAATTTGGCCAGGCAAGATAAAGCTTTAAAAAATTTGTTTTCTATCAACACTAGATGGTGCCAAAATACAAGCAAACAGTAAATGTACAATCACTTCCCTTGCCAGGATTCAATTAATGAATTATTCACTAAATCTTGCCCACTTTCATCCAAATTATTCTGAGTTTATGCAATAGACTAATGAACCCATTTTTAAAGTTTGGGGTTCTTTAAATTGTGGGACATAAGTAATCTACTAATGTTTAATATGCCATATAACCTTTTTATAAATGATGAACATCTGTGTACATATATGCTCTTAATTCTTCTAAAATTACTTAGGGGAATACGACTGGTCACAAAGTCTGTTATCCACTGACATACAAAGGAGGTTGTAAAAATCTCCCCTAGAAACTGACAGCAACCCTCTACTGATTTCACAAGCCTACTTCAAAGCAAGTTGATGATTTTATCAGATAATGCCTAGAAATTATTTCCTGGCACAAGATATAATGGCAGCACAGCAAAGCACTTCCTCAAAGCTATATTAGTTCTCACAATAAACCCCATAAGCCAGGGAGGAGTGACAAAACAGTGAAAATATCAGCAAATTTTCTAATGGAATACCTAATCAATAAATACCTCTACCAGCAGTACCACCATAGACTTCAGGCCCATCTTTTTTCCACCAAGCAGAGAATAATTCAGACTAAACCTGCCTATTCTTCATATCTTACTTATATCTCATTAAGAATCACTTGAGGGCTGGAAATATAGCTCAGTGGTAAAGCATTTAGCTAGATTCATAAGGCTCTACGTTCAATCTCCAGTTGGGGGGGAAAAAATCACTCGAAAGATGCTCTAAAATCAATACAATGTTAATGAAGGTAATGTAGAATTGTTCTCCCAAAGGAGATGAACCCAGTTAGAACCCAGGATATCTGAGGATTGGCAAATTTTTAGAGACTTTGTTGATGATAGAATTTAGATCAAGAAAAAAACAATATGAGAGTATAGAGTGGAAGAGAGGATGAAGAGACCAAAAATAGGAAGTGGAAGGACAACAAAATATAACAAAAGTCCTGCTTTATAGTGTTGCCTTATGTCATGATAACACACAGGTATAGCCCTGTGAAGACCTTCATCCACTAGATCTAAACAAAAAAGATAACACCCTGAAACACCCTGCAACTATAATGTCCCTAAGCATTGATCTAAACCAAGAGGTCCCAGCCTAATATTTCTGGGCTTCGATTTTTATCCTTTATATAGTTCAGTGTTTTTTTGCTTTCTGGGTACATTTTTTTTCCAAGGCCCACATTGGTTAGTAAGTCTCTTATTGTCTCTTTCAATATACAGGTTTCCTCTCTCATTCTCTTTCTCTGTCTTGGAAACTATATTGAATAAATAAGGTTGTTTGCTCTGCAGTTTCATGCAGTCTGGTTTTTGGTGATTGCAACACTGTCATTTTACACAGTCCCTCTCTTCTGTTTCGTGGAAGCTGACAGATCTAGAAGCTAGATCATATTCAGGTTTCTTTTATCAGTGATAATTCATACATGACAATCCATGTATAATATTGTAGGGCTTTGTCAAGAATTGTATATAACTGTCTTTATTTTTGTGATTTTTTTATTAGCCAATATAATCACTGCCACCAGTCATTATAGGGATGTTTCTAGTCAATCCACTGACATGCATTCCCCAGGAGATTTTTCAACAATACCCTCCATACACATACTTCCACTTCTACCAATCACTTATCTGTTTTCTGCTCCTATATTTCAGGTGTTTTTTTTAGAAAGCCATTTAAATGGAATCACCTTGTCATTTTTCTCTGACTGCTTTACCTCATGTGGTATAATGCTTTTGAGATTTATTCATATTGTTGTATACATAAATAGTTCATTCCTTCTATTGCTAGTTTCTTTATAGACTTTTTATTACAATTATTAACATGTATAAATTATACAAATCAGTGGAATTCATTGTAATAGTTTCACATCTATCTATGTAATATACCAATCACGTCCATCTATTGTTTCAAACTCTCATCGCCCCTGTCCCACTCCTTTCCATGGCAACCTTCTCCATGTAGTAATCCCTCTTCTACACTCAGTGTGTCCTTTTATTCTGTCTCTTATTTTCATCTCCACATATAAAAGAGAACATGCAGTACTTGTCTGTTTGACTTATTTTGCTTAATATAATATCTTCCAGAGCCATCCATTTTGCTGCAAATGACAGGTTTTCATTCTTTATGGTGAAATATACTCCATTATGTATACATAGCACATTTTTTATTTATTCATTATTGAAGGGCACCTCGTTTGATTTTATATCCTAGCTATTGTGAATACTGCTGCAATAAACATGAGTATGCAGGTATCTGTTTTGTGTGTTGACTTTATTTCCTTTGTAGTTATGCCAAAGACGGGATGATACGATAGTTCTACTTTTAGATTTTTTAAAAATCTCCTTACTATTTTCCATAATGGCTACACTAACAATGTATATATACCCACCAACAATATATAAGGGTTCTTTTTTCTACAGTCACACCAGTAAGTTTTAAAAATAGCCATTCTAACTGGGGTTAGATGGTATCTATTTGATTTGCATTTCCCTGATGGCTAGTGATAGTGAACATTTTTTCATATATTCAGTGGTTATTTCTATTTCTTCTTTTGAGAAGTATCAACTTAGATCATTTCCCCATTTTATATCGGATTGTTTTTTGTTGTTGTATCTGAGGGTTTTTTTTTCAATTATTTATTCTAGATATTAACCCTTTGTCAGATTAGTAGATGGCAAGTATTTTATCCAATTATGTAGGATGTGTCTTCCCTCTGTATATTTTCTTTGCTGTGCAGATGCCTTTTTCTTTGAAGTAATCCCACTTGTCAATTTTTGCTTTAGTTTCCTATGCTTTTGGAGTCCTATCCAGAAAGTCATTGTACCAATGAACACAGGAAAGTGTTTTCCCTGTTTTCGTCTTGTAGTTTTAGAGTATATGCCTGTACCCTTGTGTCCGTTTTTTATGCCAATACCATAGAGCTTTTGTTACTTTGATACTGTGATTCTGTAGCACATTTGAAAATCACATATTGTAATGTTGCCAATGCCAAATAAAGTTTCTTTCCAGATCTTCGAAGGCTATGTATCTTGGGGATGGACTAAGAGTGGTATTTCTCAAAACTGCCCCCAGCCTGCCTCTATGGGCAGGTAAGCTCTAATGTATCAAAGTTCTGTGTTCACCTTGTTAGCAAAAGCTGCACATGCATGGCCCTGAAAGTAGCATGGTGGGAACCTGGTAAGCAACCATACTTTGTCCCGGTATGCACAAGGAAACCACACACAACTAGCCACATACCAGGTCTCACAGGGCAGGTTCCCTAATCCCCCAGGTCTTGTGAGCAGCACCATCAGCTCCTTTTCACATCACAACACTCATTCCCCACTGTGTAGCACTCTTACTGAGTTTGTACGAGAATCAATTTAGTGAGCTAAGTAAGGCTTGTGAAGTAGCCACCCACTGAGTCAGTGCATTGGAATGTCTGTGGGATCCCAGCAATAGGAACATGCAGGAATTTCTAACCACTAGAGCAAATTCAGACAACAGTTCTCTTCTCAAGATGACCCCTAGCTACAGCACCCCAGAAGTTCACTAGAAGATACAGAAAATGTCTTTTCCAAAGCCAGATGACTGCAGATTCAGGCCCTTTATCTATTTAGGCTGTAAGCCTGCAAGGGTTGAGAAACTTTCCAATAGTTAGGATTGCCCACATTTTCACAGACAGTTTTCTGGGTTTCTCTCTTCTACCTTTATCCCCATGAAGAGGAGACCTCTCCTCTTCAAGCTGTGAAGTTGGAGTGTAGGTGATAGGATATTTTGTTTCTCTTGCTATGCTGCTGTCCCAAGTCTCTGGATTTTACAAGGTTTCCATCTCTCTAATATTGAATTCTAGGTTCTTCAGTGGTAACTGACCTCAATATGCAACTATGCACCTATTACTTTGCTTTTTTGTGGAAGAGCAGGTAAGTGCTGCACACCTTTATTCAGCCGTCTCATTTGCCTGAAATTCCTTATTTTTCACTAGATAATGGATATTTGGGTTGTTTCCAGCTTGGGAATACTGTCTCTCTTTCCATCAATGTTCTGTTTTTCTTAAAATAATATGTTATGTTAATTTTTCATTGTGTTTCTTCCTTCTAGCACAGTCTTATTTCCTGGAAAAATTATTTCCGTTTCCTGAGTGTTTTTTTTTTTTAACCTCTTTTGAAACCTTCTTTCTCTTTAATGATCATACTTGAGTTTTTCTAATTCAGACTTATCTTTTTATTTCATTGCTTCTGTAATTTTTTAAATTGCTTTAGGCTGAACTAGAAACATTAGATATTATTTTCATCTGTTCATGTGCCTATTTTTGGCATATTTTAACTGTCTCTAAAGTCTTCTCTTTTCTTTTTTAAAAGTGATATTTTTGTGTAATAATCAAAATGAGCTATTGCTCAGTTTTTCACTATTATTGTGGCTACTAATAATACTTTTAAAGGCACTTGCAATTACAAATAATATAGGCCAGCTTACTAAGAACAAAAACTACAAAACTAAGTATAGCATTAGGAACACATAATTGTGTTCCTAATGACACCTTCTGTCATCTGCAGAAAGTAGGTAACATTATTACTGTCCATCAATTTTATGAAGCATTTATCCTTACTTTACTGAAGACCAAAGTTTAAAACTGTCTTCAAGTTTACAGTAAGATAATATTGCAATTCTAAGTTCCTAATTATCATATTATATATAAAGATATAAATAATTAGAATAAAGATTAATATTCTGACCTGTAGTTCTCACCTTTTCCAAGTTGATTTTTCTCTGCTTTGGGTTCCTTTTTAAAAATGAAAGCATATTTGAAATATTTCTGACCATGAATATTGCCTTAGACCAGTAAAAGAATTACCAACTTGAACAAGTTAAGTTTTATATACTTACATGTATTTTTCAAGGTTTTTCATTCATGTCAACTTGCTATAAAGTTGGTAGATGAAATAAGATGCAATTTTTGATCATCAAGGAATATCTGTGGCAAAACTGATGAGCTCCTCAATGGCCAAGTAAATAATTGTGTGTTGCTGAAATGATGACCAGATCAGTCTGCAAAGTTGGAGCAAGGAGGCCTCAAGCAAGTGAGCAGAAAGGTTAAAATTCTCTATCTTAGCATGTCATGAGTCTCAATTATACAATTAAGATTTACGGTCTCCAAACAGAGATGAAAATGCCAACAGGAACAATTCAGAAATTTCACGTTCATGACACAGATGAAAAACATGTGGTCTGAAGATCAGTCCCTGTCTGTGCAGCTTTACCAGGTGCCTGAATGCTTATCAGGAGGTCAGCCCCAGCAGCACACAGAGAATTTCTAGTATGTTAATCACACAAGTATGTTTCTCTTTGGTTTTACTCTGTCATCTAGCACTGTGTTGAAGTCCTGAAATTGATCTTAGGTTAACAAGAAGCTCCAGACAGGTTTTGTTCTGTTTTGTTTTATTTTTTTGTTGTTGTGGTGTGTGTGTGTGTGTATGTGTGTGTGTGTGTGTGTGTTTTCTGCCTGCTCTAGCACATGATAGGGCAAGGAATATTCTCATCATATTTGCTGTATAGAAAACTCTCAGTTACCCAGGTTCTGATTCTGAGCTGCACCCACTCCATATCAGAACCATTTGAAGCCAAATAGTGAAGCAAATAAAATAGGAGTCAGAATTCTCATGACTGTCTCATACTGCTAAAAATGTCTTTCCAGAGAAGCTTTGCCCCTGTCCACTCCCATAACTTGATCAAAACCTACCCCTTTTATACTGAATTCCCTTGGGTTCTTTTCAGTAGGTGTTAAGACCCTACTAAGGTAGATTAATTGAGTGGTTCTCAAGTCCATCTTCCCCCAAAAACCTCCTGTTTGTGTTCTCATTATATCTAATCCTTTTACATGATAACCCCCTTGCTTTGAAAGATTGTGCCTGTTGGATAAACTAAATTTATTCAGAAATGATTAATGTACCTTTCATTTAATAAGTGACAAATATAACTGCTGCTTAGAGTTCCTTTAGCAATACAAAATGAGAAGTATTAGCTACCTCATGGACCTGATATAATGTCAGACAGAAAGCTATCAAAAAAGTCAACATGTGAAGCCACATCATGGGTAAATACAAATTTCCAGTGAGTATTTTGAAGTCTCAAAAGTAGTTTGAAGACAGCCATCTATTTGAGTATCTCAGATTGAAGAGCATTCATTTTTTTCATATTAAATTTATTGAAAAAAATTTCAAGTTTTTACATGTTATTTCTTTTTCTTGGGTAAAGCAATTCTTCAGGTGAAATGTATGTAATCATTAGCACTAAACAATAACAAGTTAAAGGGAGGCCGTGCTCCCGCATGCACCCCTGCAGACAAAGGAAGACACTGCTCACAGGTAACCAGCTCAGAGGGAAGGCAGAGGCAGGCCCTGCTCTGCATACATTCCAGCAGACAAAGGGAGGCTCTACTCTCCAGTAACCAGCTCAGAGGGAAGGTAGAGGTAGGCCCTGCTCCACACGCATTCCAGTAGACACTGGGAGACACTGCTGGCCAGTAACCAGCTCAGAGGGAAGGCAGAGGCAGGCCCTGCTCCCATGAACACTCCATCAGCCCATGAGACACTCCCACCCCAGTAAACCAGCAAGGGCTGGGAAAAACAAAAGCAGGGCCTGCACCAGAGCACCCTGTGGCCACCATTGGATACCTGTAGCCAGCACTGGCCAGGAAAACCAAACAGTCATACTCCAGAGAAATTTTAGCCAACATGGGAAGTGCCTGGGACCCCACTACCCGCTTGTTTGGAAGAAACCAGAAAAATGTCAAGACGAAGAAAGAAAAGGCAATCCTTGGACTCCAACCCAAGCCAAGCAAGTCCAGGAAATGAAAACTGGAAGAGATCAGGAGTCACACGCTTGTAATTTCTACAGTGATGGCAACTGAAATAAACAGACAACTCCATGAGGCTATAAAAGAAATTAGAAGAGAAATACTATCTCAGGTAAAGGAAGAAATGAAAAACAATAAAAGAATTGCTAAGCCTCTCTAAAGAAGACATAGATAAAAAAATAGAGGATCATAGGAAAATGAAGGAAACCATGAATTAACAATATAAGATTTTGAATGCATGAAACAAATTCAAAGAGATATCCAGGAAATTAAAAACTCCATTGAAAGCTGGCAAAATCACTTGAAAGAAACTGAAGGGAGACTTTCAGACTTTGAAGACAGGTGTGCAGCTTGTGATCCAGAAGGGAAAGACCTCTTAAAAATAACAAGGAGCCAGGAAATAACAATTCAACACAGCAAGATGATGCGAAGTGAAATAATTTGAGTGGTAGGTATCAATGAAGAAGTGGGGGTCAACACAAATGATATTAAAATTCTATTTACAGAAGTAATGGCAGAAAATTTCCCAAACATGAGAAAGGGATGTGATATTCAGATAAGTGAGGAATATAGAACTCCAGCTAGCCATAACCAAAATAAATCTACACCCACACATATATAATCAAGATCCCAGAAATTCAACACAAGAATACAATATTAAAAGCTGTTCGAGAAAAGAAACAGATCACTTATAAAGGAAAACAAATCAGAATTATGACAGACTTCTCAACACAAACCATCAAGTCAAGAAGAGCGTGGAGTGAAATATTTCAAGTCCTAAAAGAAAACAACTTCCAACCCAGATTGATGTACCCTGCAGAACTATCTTTCAAAATTAATGGAGAAACAAGATACTTGCATGACAATGAACAACTGAAGGAATTCATGACTGCCAAACCAACCAAGTACAAAGAATACTGAAGGATATTCTAGAGAAAGATAAAAAAAAGACCATGGTTCCAGGAACAGCAGCAGAGGGGGATAACCAAAGTGGGATAGATAATAGAATGGAGGGGAAAGTAGACAGCCAATGGCAGGAAAATAGCACAGCAGACAAGCCAGTGCATGTTGGCCATAACCATTAATGTAGATGTCCTGAATTCACCTATAAAAAGAAACACAGGCAGAGTGGATCAGGAGACAAGATCCATCAATATGCTTTATTGAAGAAACACATTTAGCTCAAAAGGAAATTCATAAATTAAAAGACAAAGGAGAGAAAACAATGCTGTATGTGACAGGGAACCAGAAAAAAAAAGTAGGGGTAGCTTGCCCATCTACTGCAGAATGGAAAAGAAAGATAAGGCATTTCTGTACAATGGAAAGCTACTCAGTTATAAAGAAAGATAACCTGATGACTCTTGTAGGTAAATGGATACCACCTGAGAGCATGCTCATGGGTGACAGGGTTCAGAGTCACATGGGTGAACATTGTGCTGTCTTCCTCATATAACAAACTGAAGAAATTATTGGGGTCCAAAATACACAATAGAGGCTGTGAAGGTGAAAAGGGAGGAGATGTCTACAGGGGGAAGGCAATGGCCATTGTTAATCTATTATTCTGTTTTGAAACCCTGTATTATTTTCATGGTTCTGTTTAGCTTGGCTTTATTCTGTTTAGTTATGTTTGATTTTATTATATTTGATGGCATGGAAGGCCATTGCAAAAATAACAAAATGAATTATAGTAGCCATTATTGATTTCCTATTATCTTGTTCTGAAGCCTTTATTGCTTTACTTGTTTTCTTTGGATTGATTTTATTCTATTTTGCTTTGTTTGATTTTATTATGCATGATGGTATAAGCAGCTACTGCCTCTGTTGTATTCCTATAGTCTTGTTTTGAAGTCCTGTATTGCTTTCATTGTTTTCTTTTGATTGGTTTTATTCTGTTGTTTTATTTGATTGTATTATACCTGAGGGTATGGGCAGTTATTCTGAAGATAACAAGAGGCATTGTGGTAGACATTATTGATTTCCTTTTATCTTGTTTTGAACTCTCATATCATGTTCATTGTTTTGTTTTGATTGACTATTATATTTTGTTTTGTTTGATTTTATTATGTCTGATGATATAAACAGCTACTTTGAAGATAACAAGATGTATTATGGTAGCCACTGTTGTATTCCAACTGTCTTGTTTTGAAGTCCTGTATTGCTTTCATTGTTTTGTTTTTATTGGTTTTATTCTGTTCTGTTGTGTTTGATTTTATTATGCCTGATGGTATGGGAAATTATTTTGAAGATAGCAAGAGGCACCATGGTAATCATTGTTGGTTTATTTTTATCTTGTTTTTAAGTCTTGTATCACATTCATTGCTTCGTTTTGATTGATTCTATTCCATTTTATTTTTTTTGTTTTATTCTCTTCAAAATTTAAAAAAAAAGAATAGCAAGTCCATTAAGGGTTATATCTGAGGTCCACAGACAATGATCCAATTCTCTAATCATGACCAGTCCTATCTGCCACCCACACATATGTGACAATTTAGGATACCTATTTTGAGACAGATATTTTGGCCCAGTCATTGGATAAGCCATTACTGAACCACAGCATAAACTGGATTGATTTAAACTTTATCACCAACAAAATTACTTGTTTCAATTTGAGATCATAATTAACTGATTAATTTTTAAAATCTTGCTGTATGTTATATATTTTTATCACTTGATAATAAAACAAACTCTCTCTCTCTCTCATTTTTTTAATGCTGGAGATTGAACTCAGAGCTTCACACTGAATTGCATCCCATTTTTTTTTTTTTCTTGAGACAGGGTCTTGCTATATCAGTAAGTTTTCCAGACTTGGCTCAGACTTGTGATCCTCCTGCCTCACCTCCCAGAGTGCTAAGACTACAGGTGTGTACCACCATGCCTGGATTAAAGAAAAGCATATTGCATGTTTACTTCTGAAAATACTTCGATGATTTGTTTTAAAAGTATTATAGCTTTTTACTGTGTATTTTGGTTTTTATAAAAAGAATAATTTCGATTTTTATTTTCTGATTTCCAAAGTTAAAATTAAGCTATATTTTTGGAAGCATAAAGACAAAAGTTCTCCCTCATTCTACAATTTGAAAGATTTGCCAAATTAACTATAATGGCACTAGTGATAGGCAAAGTACTATATGATGGTTCAGCATTAAAATTAAGGCATGGTGAATATTGTTTTCCATGTAAAACACCATGAAATACTTAGATATCCATGAATCCTATTGGTATTAGCACTATTACTATACTTGCTTTACAATCAAATATACTCAAGCTTTTATCAAATCTTAACCACTTCTAAACTTTTGAAACACTCATATATCTGCCCTTCTTCACTTATGATGTCCCTGCACCACTAAAAATGCAGAAACAAAATAAATACTTTCAATTCTTTAAAAAAAAGCTATCTATAGATCAAAATCCATGCAGCTATCCCTTACTGCCATCAACATGGCATTTCCAAAGTCAATTACTTTCTCTTATTAACTCATTTTATCTAGATAGATGGGTGGTCAGTAAATTTAGTCATTTGTTTAGGATTTATACTTCACATACTTCTAAAGTAGGTTTGGGGCAGGTTATATTATGTAATTTTTCAAATTAATTTTCAAGGAGAATTTTGGAGATTTTGAGCAAGCCATGCTTAATAACAATTTGGCAAATAATACTGACATAGTATTCCAATGGATAATTTTTATATCCAAAATATCATATGTCTTGGTTACTTTTTTGTTGCTGGGACAAAATACCTGACACCCAAAGTGAAGGAAGGAGAGGTTTATTTAGCTTACAGATTCTGATGATTTCAGTCCATAATCAGCGGGCTCTAAGGCGGGGTGCCATGGCACTGGGGCAACACTTCAAGGGTGCAGCCAGAGCAAAAGGGGGCAGCCATTCATGGCGGCTGCAAGGGGCAAGAGCAAACCGCGCCAAAGAGCGAGAGAACCCCACCCCCATTCCGACCTTACATTGTATGTCGGCTCCACCCCTGGGTGGGTGCAAAGCTCACACTGCCAATTCCAGTGCTACACAACGAGTCAATCACAAATGCTAGATTCAGCCATTTCCATGACTACATGAGGCTTGGGGGAGCATCTATATACAAACCATAACACATACTATCTAATTGCTGCATGTTTCTGAAAAAAATATTGTTTTAGTCATTTTTCTTTTTGCTGGGACATAATACTCAACACCTGTAACTTAAAAAAGGAGAGGTTTAGTTTGGCTCACAGTTTGTAGAGGTTTTGGGCCACACTTAGAGAGCTCCACTGCAGGACGACAAGTATAGCAGAGGAGGAGCTATTTGTGTCATGGCAGGAGGGAGGAAGCAGAGCATCAGGGCAGGAGTCAGGAAGGGAGATACAAACTTTCAGTTCATACCCACAGTGACCCATCTTTTCTGATTATGACCTATCTCCTAAAAGCAAGTTAACTATAATTCTCTTATAATCCAATCAGCTTCCAATGTCCCACCTATGATTGCATGAGGCTTTAGGGGGACATCTAGATATAAACCATAACATTCTGCCCCTAGCCCCAAAAGACACATGCACATCTCTTTATAAAAATTGTATTTAGTCCATCTCTAATGGTTGCCAAAGTCCTAATGGTTCCACCATAGCTGAAAAGTTCAAACCCAAAGTCTCTTCTGAGACTTAAGGCCAACTCGTAGTTGTGAACCTATGTAAATATCAAAAAGAAGCTAAACACTCTGAACTACAATGGCACAGTGTAAACATATCCATTCAAAAAAGGAGGAATAGGGTGATAGAAATCAATGAAACCAAAGCAAGACCATACCCCAACAGGGAAAACACTAAATGTCCAGTATTGCAGACAAATTGTGGTGAGATGAGAAATCCCTAAAGGTTTGGGGGTGGGGGAGCACTGCCACAGCATTGCTAGTGGTTTTAGCCCTCATGGCTTCTCTCCTGGGCTTGCTCTGCTTATTCCTTGCATCTTTCCTCAGATATTCTACATTCTTAGCTTCTCCAACTTGCTGGGGTCTCCACTCCACTTTCAGACTCACTTTCACAGCTTCACATACTGTCCTCTCAAGGGCACACTGCTTGACCTCCCAAGCCTTTCTCTGAAATTGAGGGAAAGCCTCCATGACCCCAAACTCTTCTATTCTGCATTTCTATAAAACCACATGAATGACACCAAGGCCTACTGCTGGCTCAAGCAGCAGCCAGACACTTTTGCATCATGGCTGCCCCAAGGTACCCTCTTTTGGAAAGGCTAGCTAGGATATTAGCTTCCTGGGATTTCATCTCACAGTGCTTAGCCATCTAGGCACTCAGAGGCCCCTGCAGCCATGATGCAAAAATCCTCTGATACAAAGTACTTGACTTCATTTTTATACTAATCTTTTCAGCAGCCAGGCTTTTCTCTGCTCCAACTTAACAGGTTGCAACTTTATAGCAGCTTCCTTTCTGTTGAAACTCAAAACTAAAAATCACTGGGTTATGCTGTTTGCTCTTGATTCACAGTATACAGCTGGCTAAAAGTCCCCAGTGGTACTCATGCCACAACCTGAATATTGAGATGTCTTGAAATTTCTTCTGCCAGATTAATTAGTCCCCACTCCTTAGAGTTCAGTCTCCATCAAAGTCTCAGGGCATGACTAAAATTAGACAAGTTTTCTGCCAAAGTATAACATGTGTGGACTGGAATCCAGTTGCCTGTAGAGTCCTTGTTTCACCTGAAATCTCCCAACATCAGTCTTTAAAATTTGTATTTTTCATAGTATTTTGGTCTTCTCAGCTCCAACCAGAATCTCCTTTCAACCTCAGCTTACAGCAGTCTAGGACATCTGCTGGCATCTCTAAAGGTTTTTTCTAAAGGCTTTCAAAGTTTCTAGGGATCACATAGCTTTTCATAGGATCCACTACTGACATTCTTTATTACTTGTGCTGTGTTATTTTATTTTTTTTACCACTTTAAAGTAGAAAATATCAGGAAGTACAAGACCAAGTTCTGCCATACACATAAAGTCCTGTGATACAGGAGCCAGATATGGTCATATGAAAAGCTATGCTGTCCCCAGAAACTTTGAAAGCCTTTAGTCTCATTCAGAAAGACAAGCACACTTAGTTGTGTTTCACACAACTGAGATCTGTGCTTCTAAATTTAATAGCTCTCCTAATTCTTAGACCTACATGCAAAAGGGGGGGAGAATAATCTTAATTCCTCTAAGTTATTTATTGCTAGAACTCCTGGACATTTTAAAAAATGTCAGTGAAAAAAGGGATCCTGAGGGAAGGTGGTGAGGAGACACTCAGAGGAAGGATTTGAAGGCATACTAAGACTGTTCCATGAGGACTTAGCCATCTGATTAATTCTACCGTTGATAGATATCTCTTGTATAATTTGAGCCTGTCTAAACATATAGTTTCTTACATCATGAAACTTTATGCCACAAAGTGAATTAAAATTGAGATAAAGTAAAGACAGAGGCTCTGAGAGCATTACCAGATAATACAAGTGTTAAATTTGATGCCATTGAAGAGAAGAGATCTGATTTGTAATTTGGCCTAAAGAGTCAGTTTGAAAAATTTTATTGTTTCTACAGGAATTTCTTTTTTTTTAAATTTTAAACAGAAAAACGTAAAAAAAAACCGATAAAATACAGGTTCAAAACAGGTTAGTAGAGGAGTAGCAATAATCAACACATAGCACATTGTTATATTCACAGTAGTTCAGAGTACAAGATATAGGTATGAAACATTGTCCAGAAAATTACTAGCACAAAACTTTCCCCTCAGTGAACCAAGAGAAACCAGCTGTATAATGATTTTAACTGTCTTATGTATATATACTTTTTTTCCTTTTCCCTTCGTTCCTTTCCCTTTTTCCCATCAGGTTTTCTTTTATTTTGAACAGTGTTTTCCCTATTCACAATATCTGTACATTTGGGTATTGTTTACTCAGTCAGATTCTCACACTAGTGAGACAATACGATGTTTACACAAGCGGGTCTGATTTATTTCACTTATGAGTATGGTCTCAAGTTGTATCCATTTATTTACAAAAGTCTCATGTTTATCTTTCTTTCTAGCTTAGTAGTATTACATTATATATTTTTTAAAAACACATTTTTAATCCATTTCTCAGTTGATGGGCATTTGGGTTTTTTGCAAGATTTAGATATTATAACTGTTCTGCTATAAACATAGGTGCACATATATCACTGTGGTATGATGTTTTTAATTCTTCTGGGAAGATATCCAGAAGGGGAACAGGTGGGTCAAATGGAACCTCTAATTCTAGTTTTTGTTTTTTGGGTTTTTGTTTTTTAGGGTTTTTTTGTTTTGTTTTGTTTTTTGTACCAGGGATCGAACTCACGACCTCACACTTGCCAGGCAGATGCTTAAGCTGCTGAGTTAAATCCCCAGCCCTCTAATTCTAATTTTTCAAGAAATCACCACACTGATTTCCACAGTGGTTGCACCAGTCTACACACCCACTAACAGTGGAGAAGTGTTCCTTCTCCATCAGTATTTGTTATTGGTTGTTTTCTTGATGATGGCTATTATTTTTGGTGTGAAATGAAATTTCAGTGTTGTTTTAATTTGCATCTCTCAAATGACCAATGATGTTGAACATTTTTTCATGTATTTATTTGCTGTTTGTATTTCTTCTTCTGAGAAGTGCATATTCATCTCAGATGCTCATTTATGGACTGGTCTTTGAATTTGGGGGGCCTGATTTTTTTCAATTTTTTATATGTTCTAGACATAAATCCTTTGAGGAACAACTGACTATAAATTTTTCCACTCTGTGGTTTGTCTTTCACTTTGTTGGTGATTTCTTTTGTTGTACAAAAGCTTTTTAATAAGGTGAGATTGCATTTGTTGATTCTTTGTTGTATTTCCCATGCAGTCTGGGTTTTGTTCATGAAGCCTCTGCCTACACCTATGTCTTCAAGATTTCTACCTATTTTCTCTTTCAGCATATTTAGTGTCTCTGTTTTAATATTTAGATTTGTTACCCATTTTGACTTTAGTTTAGTGCATGGTGATAGACATGGGTGTAGTTTTAGTCTTCAGCATGTGGAAAGCCAATTTCCCTAGCACCATTTATTAAAGAAACTGTCTTTCTTCCAGTGAACATGTTTGGTTCCATTATCAACGATAAGGTGGTTTAGTCTGTTGTAATTGTGTCTGTATCTTCTATTCTGTTCCACTGATCCTCAGGTCTGTTTGTTGCCAGCATCATGCTGATTTTGTCACAGTAGCTCAGGTCAGGTATTGTGATGTCTTCTGAGTTGCCTTTGTTGCCCTGAATTGTTTTTGCTGTTTTAGGTCTCTTCTCATGCCAAATGAATTTTAGGAATTTTTTTTCTAGTTCTGTGAGGTACACTGTTGGTATTTTGATTGAGATTGCATTAAATCTGTGTAATAGTTTTGAAAGTAGAGCTATTTTCAGTATGTTGGTTCTTCCTATGCATTACCAAAGGATATCTTTCTACTTTCTGAAATTTTCCTTAATCTCCTTTTTTCAGAGTACTGTAGTTTTCACTGTATAAATCTTTCACTTCTTTGGTTAGATTGATTCTTAAGTATTTCATTTTGAGGCAGGGTGTTATTATAAAGGGTATGGTTTCCCTAATTTGTCTCTGTGTGAGTTTGTTGCTTGTGTACAGGAATGCTATTTATTTTTGAATATTGAATTTGTATCCAGCTACACTACTAAATGACTATTAAATCTATAAGTCTTTTGGTAGAATTTTTGGGGTCTTATATGTAGAGTATCATGTCATCTGCAAATAATGATGTCAACCTCTTCCTTTCCTATCTTTATTCCTTTTATTTCTTTCCTTGTAATTGCTCTATAATTCAGTATAGTTCTGGATAATGTTTCCAGACTATACTGAATAGGAGAGGTGAAAGTGGACATCCTTGTTTTGTTCCTAATTTTAGAATGAAAGCTTTCAATTTTTGACTATTTGGTATGATGTGTGCAGGAATTTCAAGTGGCTAATAAGAACTTGGCAGTCTGACTTTCAAATAACCCAGCAAGCATTTATTTCAAGAATAAACTAAATAAATATCAGTTATCATACTAGATGATGCTACTGGCTTAACTTTCATCTGACAGAGTAAAAGGCCATCTCCTGATTGCATCACTCATAGCTAGAGGAAAAGACACTGACTAGGTTGAGGTTCAGAAAATTAGGGTCTAGCAGTTTTTGCTGCTTATTAGCAATGTAAGGCTGATCATTTATTTCACTTCTCTGCACCTCTGCTTCTCATTTGTAAAAAGAGGAGAGGAACTGGATCAACTACACCTCACCTCCCGCTTCAGTCCCTCCCCAAACTAATATTAAAACAAGTATTATCCTACTTCACAAAAATGTCCTTGTATACAAAACCATACCTTAATATTAGTGTGTCTACACTTACAATAAATGATGTTTTTGAAGGCAGGAGGCCCTTTTTCATGAGAAAGTCTTCGCAGATCATGTTCCCACCATTGCCACATTACCATTCCTTCATTTGGAATAAACTACATTGCAGAAGATTTAGGATTTTCACCTTATGACTAACAAAGGGTTTCATAATATAAATACGAAACACATGAGTAGCACTTTCCTTTTTTTTTTTTTAAGCATTCTCATATGTTATTTCATTTGTGGCTCACACCTACCTAGTAAGGTAAGTACTATATAACTACCTAGTAAGGTAAGTAAGTAGGTGCTATTATTCCCATTTGAACACAAAAATTGAATAACATTACAGAGGTCAGTGAGTTGCTGCAGTGCATATTAATGTAATCTTATAATCAAACAAAGGAATAAACTGTATAGTCTCTGTAAGACAGCTGAGCAATCCATACTAAAATATACCAAAATGTACCAGTTCTAAAATAAAATATTTTAGACAACTATAAAAAATATATACTAAAAGTAACAGTCACAACAGTTTTTGTAAAAGTGGGAAATAAAGGCAATGTATATGTCTTTCAATGAGACATTAGAAAAATCTATTATGGAACACCCAGGCAGTGAAATACTATGCAGGATTAACAATGACAGTGTACAGCTTTAGTTTATAAAAAGGAAATATGGTACAACTTATCTTTGAGTTAGAGAAAAGGTGGAGGAATAAAGCTAAGATATCAATTATTATAACAGCGAAATTACAGAAATGGTCTTTGATGCTGTCTTGTAAAGCTCCTATTAACTACAATTAAAATGTGATCAGAAGGAGTAAGGAACTGAATTTTTCAGTTTAATGTAAGTTTAATTTATTAAATTTAAATAGCCACGTGATGAGTGGCTACCATGTTGAACAGTGCAGTAGGCAGTTATTTTATGTGTTACTTTGTAACCAGAAAATTATGTAAAATCAACATAAACAACATAATCAACAACCTGTATCTAGGAGACAACCAGAAGCCAGAGGATTAAATTAGTCAGCAATGGCTTTACTTAAGATCAGCTGTGCCCACAGCATGAGGGCCTGGTGCAAGTTTTATGTGTGTGGTTTCCATACCTGGACATGATCATAATTTGGAAAGTTTCCTAGATACCAGTCCACATACTAGTAAATTAGTAGTTTTATGCCAAAAAAGCTGTATCTTTTGTGCTAGCACTGCAGAATAAACTAAAAAGAAAGGCTAATAAACAAAAGGAAGCAGAAAATTGAAACTTGAATATTGAGAACAGGACCATATTTTAATGAAAGAATAATGAATTATTCAACACATTGAATAGATTTGTAGTAATTAGGAACCCCACATTTTCTACTTATAAGTTTTGACTACATCAAAATGTAATGAAGCAATAAAATCTTATTTTCTCATATATAAACTAGTATAAAATTTAGTCTTAGGGACTGATACAAACTAACTAGAGGCTAATTTGACTTTTCTTTTACCTGCACAAAATAGGAAGAATGTTTGTTTGTCTGTTTGTTTACAGATATTTTCAAATTGTAATCAACTTGCAAATATCAAACAATATTTTCCTCTGAGTCAACCAATTTTTTCCACCAACAGATTATTACATAAATGAAATATAATAATGAAATCACTTTCCTTAGTTGTGTTTCTCTAGATATTTGTTTATTAATAATAAGATAATAAAAATTTGGTTATTGAGAATAGTAGACTTTTTCATATAAGTTTTCCTATATTTAGAATTTAAAGAAGTTTTTGAAAGATTGAATTGCCCCCAAACATATATATATTCAACAGCAAAACTATAATTTACTGAAGTCTTCAATTATTTGGTTGCCCTCATTCTATTTTTTAGGAGAAAGAAAAAAGTAAGATCATTTATCAAGACTGCTAATAAAGAAAAGATAGGATGGGGCTAACTTTCAGTGTAAATCTGTTAATACATCTATATCTATTTACTCTATTATGTGAAAAATGATGTTCCAAGAGATAATTTTTAAAACTACAATACCCTTAGTCCTGAGAAAGATTTAGGTAGATTTAGTACTAAGCATGTCAAAAGAACACTAATTGTACAGGAGATACGCTCTAGCATGATGTATAGTCAAGTTTATTTTTCATTTTTTTCTGTTAACTACTAATTTCAAACAAAATATATTTTATTCCTTGTAGGCCTTCTTAATTAAGATTATATTTTATTGTGTTTTAATGGATAAAAACAAGTTATAGAGGATAATATATTATAATTGCTAGTATATAAAGTTGTCACAAATCAAACACACATCAGTTCACCTGTTTATCTCAGCCACAAAGCAATCAGTAGTTTTTGAACTGTGAAATAATTATAATTAGGATTACTTATATTTTTGTCACATCTGAGATAATTAATTTCTTTTTTTTTTTTTTTTTTTTTTTTTGCGACACCGGGGATTGAACTCACAACCTTGTGCTTGCCAGGCAAGTGCTTAGGCTGCTGAGCTAGATCCCCAGCAATAATTAATTTCTTCTAAAGAATAATCTCACTTGATTTCATAACAGTCTTTAGAGATAGATACTTATAGCTAGGGAAATTAGGTTAACATAAATTACTGAATTGATTAATGTCTAGCAGAGATAATACCAGAACCAGGCCTGCTATCTCCAAATCCTGGGAACCCTAAATTCAGTCTTGCTGTTGTCACTGGGCAGCAGTCAAGGAAGAAGCAAGAGGGCAGAGATGATAGGTGTCACTGATTTGAAGAACTCCTGTTTCAGCATTACGAACTGGCTGCTACTAAAGAGACATCAAGTTTTCTTGATTGTCTAGGGTCATAATCATCACCACAGTCCAGTACAAAAGGAGTGAGTGCTGGACCAAATATATAGCTTGGCCAAATAGATAGCAACATCTCATCACTAGTAAATTGGGAAGTACGATCTTGAAACAGACACAAATACCAAGAACCAGTTACACATAGAAGACATCTCTGAGGAATAGACATTTCTTCAGAAAGCCTCAATACTAGTGATAGAGCTACCTACAATAAGCAATTTATAAGCATCAATGCAGAAAACAAATTAAAATTTAAAAAATAGAAAATGACAAAATTGAGAAGCAAAATGTAATCCCAGACCACCAACGACCCAGGACAAGTCCAGGGGGCAACAAGATAGAGGAAATCAGAAGCCACCCACCTAAATTTTCTGAAATGGCAGAAGCACAAGTGAAAAAAAAAGATTAATGAGGCTATAGAGAAAATCAGATCAAAAATGATCTCTCAGGTTAAAAAAAGAGAGAGATGATGATCATAGTGAAGGACTTGCTCTGTGAATCTAGAGTAGATACATGTTAAAAAAAAAATAGAGAAGCTTAGGACAATGATGGATGCCATGAATGCCCTACATATGAAAGAAATGTAATGCATGAAAAAGATTCAAACAGATATCTGGGAGATTAAAAATTCAATGGAAAGTGTATGCGGTCAAATGAACGAAATGAGTACAGAATATCAGATCTAGAAAACAGGATTGCAGTTAGGCATCAAGAAAAGAAAGATTTGTTAAAAATAGCAAAGGTCCATGATAAATTAGTTCAACAGGTGCAAGATAATACAAAAAAGAACAACATGAGATGATTGGAGTCAACAAAAAGCAGGAGAATGCAAAAGACAAAAATCCTGTGCACAGAAGTAATTGCAGAAAACTTCCCAAGCAAGGAAAAATAATTTGACACACAAATAAATGAGGCATACAGAACTCCAATTAGGCATGACTAAAATAAACCTACACTAAGGCATATAATAATCAGGATTCCAGAAATTCAGCACAAGAAGAGAATATTAAAAGGAGTTAGAAATAAATCACTTATAAAGGAAAGCTTATTGGAATCACAGCAGATTTCTCAACACAAACCCTTAAGTCAAGGACAGCTTGGAAGGAAGTATTTCAAGTCCTCAAAAAAAAAAAATCTCCAACCCAGATTGATGATCATAGTGAAGGACTTGCTCCATGAATCTAGAGTAGATATAGATTTAAAAAATAGAGGAACTTAGGACAATGAGGGAAACCATGAATTCCCTTCATATAAAAGAAATGTAATGCATGAAAAAGATTCAAACAGATACCCTGCAAAACTATCTTCCAAAATTGATGGAAAAATAAGATACTTTCATGACAAAGAACAACTGAAGAAATCCATGATCACCAAACCAGCTCTCCAAAATGTTCTGAAGGATATTTGAGAAAGAGATAATGAAGATTACAATTTCAAGAACAACAATAGAAAGAATCCATCATAGAAGGCAAGCAATTAAATAGAGGAGGGAAAGTTTACCAACAATAGAAAAATAATATGACAAGAATAAGTCAATACATACAGGTTATAACCATCAATGTAAATGGTCTCAATTCACCAACACAAACAAACAGACTTGAAGAATGGATCAAGAATCAAGAGTCAAAAATATGCTGCATACAAGAAACACATTTAACTCAAAAATGTGTTCATAGATTAAAATTCAAAGGATGGAAAACAATACTCTATTTGATAGGAACCCAGAAAAAGTCTGGGGTAGCTATTCTGTTTGCAGTCAAAGTCAACACCAAGTCAAGAATGATCAAGAGACACAAAGAAGGTCATTACATACTTGTTAATTAAGGTAACAATCCAAGAGGTAGGGATGGCAATCATAAAGGTATATGCACCAAATACTAATGCACCTAACTATATAAAATTTTAATGGACATCAAAAATGAAATAAGCTCTAACAAAATTGTAATAGGGGAACTCAATACCTCACTGTCCCAAAGAGAAACATCAACTAGCAAAAAATAAACAAAGAAATATCAAAACTGGACTAAACCTGTGAACAAATGGACTTAGTAGACATATATACAGTTTTTCACACCACAATATCAGAATACTCTTTCTTCTTAACCAAGCAAAGGACAGTCTCCAAAACAGATCACATACTAGGTCATATAACCCATGTAAGTAAATGCAAAGGAAATTAACACTAGCAGACCATAGTGCAATGAAATTAGAAATCACTGACAAAAAAACCCATGAAAACTACATAAAGAGGTGAACATTAAATAACACCCTCCCAGACAACCAATGTGATGCAGGTGAAATTACATAAGACATTAGAGTTTTTACAATTAAATAATAATTCCAACACCACATACCAGAACTTATGAGATGCGATGAAAGCAGTATGAGGAAAAAACTTAGAGCAGTGAAAATATACAGCAGAAAACAGAGTATGTTTAAAAAAAAAAAAAACCTAATGTTGAACCTCAAGCTACTAGAAAAAGAAGAGCAAGTTAAACACAAAGCACATATGAGGAAGGA
Organism: Cuniculus paca; assembly: GCA_004365215.1. NCBI lineage: Eukaryota > Metazoa > Chordata > Mammalia > Rodentia > Cuniculidae > Cuniculus > Cuniculus paca. Next base: position 523 of record RJWT010005250.1, on the reverse strand, counting down.
AATTATAAAGAACAGAGTAGAAATCAATGCAGTTGAGACTAAGAAAACAATACAAAGAATCAATGAATCAGAGTTGGTTTTTTGAAAGATTAAATAAAATTGACAAACTCCTACATAATCCTATCAAAAAAAAAGGAAAGAAAAGACTCAAATCCATGCATTTAAGAATGAGACCACAAAGGATGATTCAGGAATACAGAAAATCATTAATACTACTTCAAGAACCTATGCTCTAATAAGATGGAAAACACAGAAGAAATGGACAGATTACTAGATACATATGGATTACAAAAGCTGAATCAAGAAGTTGTAAAAATTTTAAATAATCTGAAGTTACCGAAAGATGGCAGAACAGTAAGCAGCAGAGTAAACAGTCTCTCTGAGTGAAACAGTTCAGATGCTGGAACATCGCATCATGGAGAGGACAAGAAGGAAGCAAGTGGGTCCCCTGGACCAAGGAAGAATCTAAAATATGAATTGAAGCCCACAAAGAGGAAAAAAAAAAAGAATTTAAACAAAGAAG
>RJWT010005249.1:0-31369 GCA_004365215.1 Cuniculus paca | reverse complement strand
TGACTCTGCTCTTATTTTTGAATTGTTTTAAATAGTAACTTTAAAATTTGCATTAATTGAAAGGTATCTTGTCATAACATTTGCCTTGTGCCATGAAAGGTTATCTATATTTGGAAGTAACATTTTGGTAAAAAGAAGATTATGGAATATTTATGAAGTTTCTCTTTCACAGACTTATAGGTTATTAGAACAGGAAGGAACTTCAGATCTTTTCAACCACAACCTTCTAGGTTTACTGTTAAAGGAAATGTGTTCCAGAAAGACGAAATGACGTACCCAAGGACACACAGTGGTGTAAGAGGAATTGTAACTCAGCTCCTGATCATGTCTTTTTACAATGAAAAATTCTCTTCATTAAACATGTTTTAAAAAGACCATACTCTGAAGAATGGAAAGAATTTTATATATCACATATAATACTACCAATACATCTTTACATATGGTTTTTACATTTTATCTATTAGATGTTTGGTAAAGAACCAACAGAATTTTATTTTATTTATTTATTTATTTTTTGTCTTTTTGAGACAGCATCTCATTATGCAATTGAGCCTGGCCTTGGGCTCATTTAGTAGCCCAGGCTGGTCTTGAACTTGCAATGATCCTCCTGCCTCAGCCTTCGTGAGTGCTGGGATTACAGGAATGTGCCACCACGCCTGGCCCAACTGAATTTTTTGATAACATTCTTTGGAGTATTTCCTCTATATAAATCTATTTTAATGACTAAAATACATGTGATAACCAACTAAAATAATACTGGCTGCTTACTTCAAGAGCCACAGAGGAAAAAGCCACTCTTTTGGCATCAAGAAATACTGAAGAACTCCGTGCCACAGGCCACAGTCGGTAGTCTGCTAAAAGTACTGCTGTTTCAGCTTCTCCCAGGCCTTTGATGTTCAAAATATGCAGTCTGTTTCCCTATTTTAGAGCACTGAAAATTTTAAACTGCATTTTAAAATTCTGTGTTTTTGTACATATAAACATACGGTGATAAAAGTTATAAGTGGGGCTTAAACTCCTATATTATTTAATTTAGTTCTTTGCTGGCTGTTATCTGTGTACCAGCCCACTTTGCATACCTACTACTAAGTAGGGAAAATAGGGTGCTTTTCATAGGCAAATCATATATTTTAATGACTACAATCAGCTCTGATTTATGTAGGTATATAAGTAAAAAGTACTTCAATTTTATACCATAAAGTTTTCACCATCTGAAAGCCAGTTTTAATTGCAATGATGAGTATTCTTAATACATAGCGTTGTTCACTCTAAGTAATATACTTCATGTTTCATTTTAATTTCATTTCGGTTTTACAAATAAGTAATTTTGGACCACTTTCCATACTCCTTGCTGCTGGTTGCACAAACAGGCCAAAATAATGAGGCCTCTTAATGACAATAACTAGCTTTAAACTGTAAGTTTTAGGATTTTCTATTTTTAATTTACGTTAAATGCCTAAATACTTGATTTAAAAGTCAAGGGAATAATTTGCATATTCATTACAAAATAAATACTAAACTCTGTAATTACTCTTTCCCAAGGTACCAACTGCTGTCAGTCAGTGTAGAACTGGGTCTCATGTCCTGTACATGGCCCACAGCCTGGACCGCAGGGCTGGATATATAGAACCAGAAAGCAAAGATTGTACTCTGTGGTACTTACCCTCCGTTTCCAGTTCAGAAAAAAAAATTAAGAAATGATTCTGCAGAGGTGGATCATAATAGCCCAACTACGTTTGAAAATTTCATTTCCTAATTCTTTAGGCACTTTGCAGTCAATCAATTCTAAACACTTGGGATTTCATTTCTCCTTTTAATAAAATTTTTTAAAGAAAGAATTTTTGCTCTACTAAAATTAACCCCTGACTTCCTAGCTTATGGAAAACAGTTATTTCTTCCAGAGAGAGGGGAACCAATTGTGTTTGCTCTGGTTTCTGTCTGGAAAACTAGGACAAAGGCAAATTTTTTAGTAGACAACTTTTCCACTCCATGGTCTAGGTGAGCAGATGTGAAATACAGTCATTCCTTATGGATATCCATGGGGAATAGGAACATGTTTGGCTCCCTCTTGAACAATTTGAGAAATACGCAGATACAGGTAGAAATGGAGGGGGCAGAGAAAAAGTGAAACAGGTACACACGATAGCTAATTTTGGCTCTGATAGGTTTTTCATTATGACCAAAAAGATGTATTGAGAGTGAAGTGTTTTTTCTTTCTTATATTTCTTAAGTAATCAAGTAAATTAGAAATCTTTTTATCCTTAGGTCAGATTTTTATTATATATGTGCTGCAAGCTATGCAACTTAGTTTTCTGAATTCCAGAACTTTTTTTTGTACTTCAATCAAATCTTTCTGTTTTTAAAACTGTGAGTCCCCAAGAACTGTTATTCCTGACAAACACAGCATTTTAACCAGAATAAAATGCACATAGATATTAAATAAATTTGGTGAGATTATATTCTCAAATGTGTTATGGTGTATTTGTTTATAAATCACAGGTGTGATTAGATTCAAGTCTCCAGGTGGCTTTTGGAAAAAATATGTTAATAGGGTGCTGTTAGAGCAGTGCATCCAGGTGCAGATGACTTTGAAAGGCAGGGAAATTCACCACTAACTTCATTATGGTACATGTAAATTAAGTTGCTTTCAGTGGGGAGAGAGTCATATAAATAGCTACGGGAGTCACATGACACTGCTGGGGAGGCTGAGGTTATGTGTGTAGTTTACAATTGTGGAACATGAGAACCTCTGAAATATTCTTCTAGGGTAATCGGGATGTGTAAATATTGTGAAGAGCAAACTGCCAAGGTTTCTGAATACAGAGTAACTAGGAAGTTATTTGAACCATTGGTTTTGGTCACTCCCAGTAGCTGTGTTGGAAGTTAAATTTTATGTTTTGTTTTTCCAAATCATCATGTCTACTCGATGGTTGATTCTCTGCTGGGATGTTCTAGACAGTTTGTGTTGAGATCGCATATGAAATGCCATGAGTAATATGACGCTGATCTAATACGTTTTGCAAAGAATTCTAGTCAGTTTGTGTTCCTGAGGTTAGTCTCTCCTCTCCTCCCCTCTCCTGCCTGCTCCTCCTGCCCCTCCTGCTCCCCATCTCCCTCCCTTCCCCCATCCACACTCTGGATTTTTTTTTTTTAAGTGTCTTCTGTGATAATGGAGTCTGGCAAGCCTCAAAATCTGCAGGGTGAGTCAGCAAACTGGAGACCCAGGAGAGCTGATGGTGTAGTTCTAGTCCAAAGGCTGACAATTTCAAGACTCAAGAAACAATGTTTGGGTTCAAATGTGAAGGCAGGAAAAAGCTGTTATCCCAGTTCAAAGGCAGTGAGGCGAAGGAGATCTGTCTTACTCAGGGGAAGGTCAGTGTTTTTGTACCATTTGAGCATTCACCTGACTGGAGGATGCTTGCCCATATTAGTGAGGACAATCTGTTCTGTCATTCTACAGATTTAAAAGCATTCACAAACACTCTCATAGTAATGCCCAGAATAATGTTTGGCCTTTTCCCTGGACACTGCATGTTCCTGTCAGGTTGACACATAAAATTAATCGTGACAAATGGTTGTCTGTCCAGTGTCTGGGATAGTGCTTCACAAACATGAGTGCTCAACATATATTTGGATGATGGTTGGATGGATGGATGGATGGATGGATGGAGAAATGAATGAATGAATGTTCATTAGAAAAGTTAAAGAATGATAAGTTTTCATGTAGTAGAGCTAGAATTACATCTGGTTTCACCAGTTAAAAATCTACAATTTCACAGATGCTTGTTTGACAGATAGTATTACTTGATGATTTTATTTAAATTGTGGGTCAAGGTTGGGCGTGGTGGTGCACTCCTGTAACCACAGCACTTGGGAGGCTGAGGCAGGAGGACCATCGCAAGTTTAAGACCAGCCTGGGCTACAAAGTGAGCTCAAGGCTGGCCTGAACTGCATAATGAGACCCTGTCTCAAAAAGACAAAAAATAAATAAAAATGAAAATAAAATGTGGGTCAAGCTAAAGGTTATGCACACCCTTGAATGTACTCCAAGAAATTCAAAAGAGATCTAAACATTTTCTTCTCTTAAATTACATATTTTTACTTGTTATTTACTTCTGTTACTATTGCAGTTTCAGTTTTTCTTATAATTCCATGGCCTTGCTTTCATATTTAGATGTTTTTAATACTTATTTTAATTTCATCTTTACTTATCTTTGCATTTAGTATGCATCTTCTCATCCTCATAACTCCTTTTGGTTTTGGTTGATTTTGTCCTACTTAAATTTCTTTTTTGTGACTACTTGCCAATTACCGTTAATTTTTTACTGTAGAGGTAATAGCTCATTAGATTTATTTTATTTATTTATTTATTTATTTTGAGATAGGGTCTTGCTATGCAATTCAGGCTGGTCTTGAGCTCACTTTGTAGCCCAGGTTGGTGTTGAACTTGCAACGTCCTGGCTCAGCCTCCCAACTGCTACAAATACAGGCAAGCACCACCATGCCTGGTGCTCTTTAGGTTTAAATTGATGTAAAAATAGTCAGTGAAATTCTATGTCTGGTAACAACTTTATTAGTGTAACTATCAGCATAAAAATGAGACACAACATCAATGCTTTGAAAATAAATTTTGTGTACTATACATATCTTGAATCTGTTTTCTCTTTGTCTGGTCTTTTCATCATAGCATTTCAAAAAGTCCTTCCTACCAGCCTTTTTAGTTCTTAAAAAATAAATACTGCTGATGCTTGGAAAATGTGGCTAATGACAAGTAACTTATAACCTAACAGTTTAAGATCTTAAAATCTGTTGGAAGCAACATAGTTTTCTGGGAGCATTTTTAAGCAGCATATTTTTGTTAATTTTCTTCCCATAATCAAAAAGTTAATACATGTTTGCTGTAGAAAATTAAATAAATTGCATTAAAACAATGATATTTTCAACATAATCAAAACATGATAAATTTACCTTTAAACAGAAGATTTTATAAAAAGAAGAAAAATCGGTACCACTTGTGACCACCACACTTGGTTACGTCACTTATATCCGTCCAAGTATTTCTTGTACTTGTGAATATATACCAGTAATCTTCCTTATTTGTGGATCCTGGGTCCTATAATTATGAACTCATTTACTTCCTGAGATTTATTTAATTCTCATGGCCCTATCTTGGTTTTTGTGTGTACATACACAGAGTGACAAAACATGTGAGTTGCTCAACATGAAATTTCCCACCTGGAGTTAAACAAGATGACACCTTACTTTCTTCTGTCTGCTCTGAGACTGCAAACAAGCATCCTTTTTTGCAGTCTACGTAGTACAGCCTGTTAGCATTTTTATCCTATTTGTTGTGATTTCGCTATGTAAAGTATCCCCTAGTTGTAGGACTGAAGTGCTACCTAGTTTTCCTAAGTGCCTTACAGAGAAAATATGTGTGGTACAGTAGCTGACTTCTGTTGAGGCAGTTACAGTGCTGTTGGCATTGCGTTCAGTGTTATGAATCAACAATATATATTAAATTAAAGGTGTCCTTAAGTAACAGTGCAAGTGAAAAAAGATACTAATCAGTTGACAAAAAATATGACCAGAGGCTTGCAGGAACCTAACCCTGTACTCTCCCTAGGAACAGTCGTAGTTCAGTGTTTGTAAACTCGGTGTTCCCCCAAATTTAACATTATAATTAGCAGCCTGGGATTTAGCTAAGTGGTATAAGTGCCTGCCTGGCAAGCGCAAGGTAGTGAGTTCAATCCCCGGAACCAAAAATAAATAAATAAATGATACATAACATTATAATTAGCAAGAATAACACGAATCACTATTTTTTTCTTTCTTTCTTTTTTTTTTTTTAAGTATTGAATCAGACTGTAGCTTTTATGCATTTTTTTTTCTTTCTTTTTTTTTTGTGGCACCAGGGATCAAACTCATGACCTTGCACTTGCCAGGCAGGCGCTTAGGCTGCTGAGCCAAATCCCCGGCCCTGTGCATTTTTTCTTAATGGTATATTTTGAATATTTTTGAGAGTCCATAGATCTTCTTTATATCATTTTAATCTTTGTAGCAACACTCTACAGATGTAGTGTTAATTTCTTTTATAAAAGTCATTTAATATATCATTTACTACTGCTCCTCCTCAACATTTTTTGCCATCATATGCAAGTTTTGAATAAATATCCTGTAGTTTAGTTTTGATCACTTTAATGATTATTTCCTTAGGATAGATTTCTGCAAATGGGATTTTTGGTTGTAGTGTATGCAAATAATAACTTGGTTTTTGTAACATTCGTGCTTAGAAGGAAATTAACAAAAATTACCGTTTTGTCAAATTTTGAAACATTTCATAGGAATATGAAAAATTATAAAATTTATTTTTATCTCATTTCAGTGGGCATTTATAGTTCATTTCTGCTAATGTATTTATGGCAAAATACTTTGGGTATAGAGAAAAATCATAAATTAGATATGAATGATGCTTCTGAAGGACCTGTTACTGTTTTTTAGTCGACTCTCAGCTTTTATTGAGACTGACTTCACTATTTTATTGTGTATTCCATTTTTTTTTTCAAAAGAACAAATTTTTGTGGATTTATTTTCTTTGGAATATTATAACCACAGATATGCAGGAGGACTCAAGACTGCTCATCATCACCTTGATCTATCTTTTCTGGCCGTTTTTAGATACCTAAATTCAAGAAATACAAATCCACTACATCTGTACCATGTAGATACAGATGCAGGAATGAAGAAGGGGCCCCACCCTCCGGTGCAGCAAGGCAGGGCAGATGCAAGGCACCCTGCACCCCTCCTGGGAAGGAGGCCTCGATGGATGCCTTGAGGGCTCTGCAGAATGAACTGAAGTGCAGAGGTTGGAGAGGATATTACTCTCTGCTGTGAAAACCAAGTGGCTGGACAAGATGGTGTGTTCCTGCATGACTCTGAAGGATGATTGGACAGTTATCATTGGAAACTTTATCTAATGCCCTGAATTTGCATATATCTACTACATTGGCAGATTTTTAATTTTGTGTGCGTTCTTCCTCAAGTAGGGAGCATGCCTAGCTTGTCATTATTTTAAGCACCACTTCTTCATACAGAAGAGCAATTGTTGATTTTTACTGCTTAACACTTAACAAAGCACGTATGATATTTCATATTTTTTTTACATCACATAACAATGCTTTGGATTATTTCCCAAGTGCCTTCATGATCGAAATTATTGACTACATAGTATTAGATTATGTCAATACATTTTAATTTAAAATTCGTCCCTAATTTCATCATTTCAGATTTCACTCCATTTTTTGATTATTATAATGCCAAATAAATACCTTAATCTTTTATTTCATGTGAATACTTTTTGAGAATATACTCCTCCAAGTGAAATTACTTGAAACTACATTATAGGTTTTGTTATGTGTTTTTAGATGGCTTTATAAAATTCTTATAATTAATAGTATTCCCTGTCATAGTTACATCATTATTGCATTATGCTTTATTTAAAAAATCCTACTTTCTACTAATAAATGACATCTCAAAGTTGCTTTAATTATTTAAAAGTAAAACTGTCTAATCATTGGTTACTAAGGATCAATTCTTTCCTTATAATATTTAAAACTTGAATTTTGTCTTGTGTAAAATTGTTGTTCATAATTTTTACATAAATATTTGCATGGGGTAGTCTTTCTTTGTCTCACTTAAGATCATTCCAACCTTTCTGGAGTTATTCCAAGTTAAATATTTTTATGTATGTAAAGTTTAGTCTGTAATGTATACCTTTATATGTCCAATGGTGTAGAGGGACTAACACCTCATATCATTGGGTTCTCATTTGGCACCAGGCATGTTATGGAAGAAAAACATGTCTCACCACCCTCACAGTGACCTGTAAGAGAAACAGGGTTTGTGCAAACTGTTTTATTCCCAGATAGTTTATTTTTTGACATTGGAATGCATCCAGTTATTCATAGTAATAGACTCTATGTCTTATGCCAATTCATTCATCTTTCTTCAGTGTTTTTATTGTACTTTGTATATATATTCTGCATTGTGAACTTAGTCACAGAACTTGGTAATTAGTTTTTTTTTACACATCCCCTCTTCTGGATGCTTTCTGAGGAGTGGAAACCCACCCAAAGTCAGATTCTTTATTTATTTATTTTTAATTCCTCCTGCCGAATACTTAGCGGTGCAGTCACTCCTTAGTTTGTGCCTTCATTTAGCAAACTTTTATTGGATGTCCAAGTACTCTCCTAAACTTTATTGGGCATGGAGTATATAAAGATGAAAAGGTCCTGGTCCCTGAGCTCTGGCCAGACGAATTACAGGGAGAGAAAAACCTGAGTCTAGGTAATTGACAGAGTGTGAGATCTGATTTTAGAGTTTAGAATGGTCTTTGAGTGCTAAAAGATATGAGTCCAGACACTTTATTAAAAGAGCAATGACCAGAAGTTACTGGGGGAACACAAAAACCCCAAAAAAGCATGTGGTACATTCTGTGAAGTTTATTTTCCCAGGCTTTATAGATTTTAAGCTAAATTGGCCTGGCTACTGTGAAGCCCCACCTTCATTCGTTGTAAACCTTAAAACATAGAGATGCAGTATTTGGGGGAGGCAGGAAACTTAGTAGTTGTCTATTTTATCTTCTCCTTTTTTACAGCTGAGAAAATTAGAATGTAAAGATAGTGTCACTTTTACCAGCCTGAGAATTATTTTCTTTTTCAGAAAGAGATTTTTTCTGAATTGCAGAAGCTTTTTTTTTTTTAATAAATGTGATGGTGAATGTTCTGTACATCCTTGAACACTTGAATCTCAGAGGTTGTAATCAGATCCAAACACTTCTTAATTCCACACCTGTGTGGACTGCATCTGGTTGCCATTGTGTCTGCTCACACACCATCCATGACCCTTAGTTCTAAGTCTGCCTCTGAAAATGACTCTGGCATCCGAGTACTGTGATATTTATTGTATTTTTATACTCTCTATTTTTTAAAAAGTGAAATTAAAGTCTACGTTTGAGGAGTAGTTATAGCTAGCTATGACAACGACAGGTAGACATCAGTATTAGGTTTTGAGTTTCAGTTTTTCAGTACACTGCATAATAAGAAAAGGACTGAGATAGAGAATGTCAAGGAAAATGTGAAATACCATTTGGCTGGCAGTAATAGCATTTTTCAGAATGTTTTATCTGAATCTATGTAGCAGCCAAGTGTCTTACTGTTCTTGAGAACAGCTCAACCTTTTGTTATTTGTGCCCCGCCCTCCACTTTGGTTAGACTTATAAAGATAAGGACCTATCTCTTGTAATCACGCCAGACAAAGCTAACTAACAGTGGCCTCCACGTGGGATTAGCATGGCAGAAAGGACAGAATGAAACCTTTGAAATTCTATGTTACACATTAAAGAAATTTGAAAACCTTGGTTATGTTCCCCAGTTTTCTTGTTTATTACATGGCACCAACCCCTCAGTGCGAACAGAGCAAGAGACTTCTCTTAGCGATTTCGAACTTGGACTTGTTTTTTAGATCCAAGTGAGAAGTTTTTATTTTAGGGTACTTTTCAAGTCCGTATTTCAACTCCTTGAATTGCCAGTTTTTTTGTGTGTATACATGTGTGTTCGTGTGCCTATACGTGTGTTTTCCTGTGAAACGGGGTTAATAGCATCGTCAGTTGTACTCTCAAAGGTGTTCTTGAGCAAAAGATGAGGAAAATGCTCCAGACTTTTACACAGGGACTGCTAGATTGCAATAATTGATGAAATGGCAAGCAACTTTATTGTCACTATCCTTTTTAAAAGTCCCTCAGAGCAGTAATGTAGTAACAGTTCAGTGTTACTTACCATTGTGATTTCTCCAACAGCATTAAAAGTATTCCAAATCATTGGTTGAATTTGGAATAACTTAGTTGTAGGAAACAACTTAGGCTTAAATGTTGACTGTTTCCATCTAGTTGTCAAGAACAATTTTTTTTTTTTTGGTACTGGGAATTAAACTCATTCTTGCCAGGCAGGTGCTATACTACTGAGCCATATTCTTGGCCCTAGAATGTCTTCTTTTTTCTTTTGTGGTACGGCGGATCAAACTCATGACCTTGCGCTTACCAGGCAAGCACTTGAAATACTGGGCTAAATCTCCAACCCCCTATAATGTCTTCTTAATGAACTTCATCCTTCAGTGTTAAAGGGAAGGGGCAGAGGTGGAAATGTTTATAATTACGTCTTTCTGATAGTTTCGCTGTTCCAGTGAAAGGTTTGTAAGAAGTAACTATGAGAAGTGTGATTTGATTCCACCTCTGAATGATGGACTTTTTCTTGCTATAATTTCCTCAAAGATTTTTTTTGTTGTTTTACAAAATAGCATTATATATTTCTTAAACTGCTAAATTGTGAGACTTTTACAATTTTAGATTGTTTTCATGTTGTGTTTTTCTCATATAATCAGTGTCGTATTTTGGTTTCTTAAATTGGGGCTGTGTTTAAGGAATTTTAATAATTACACTGAGGATAGTTGATTTGTGTTAGGCTTCTAAGGGGTGACAAGTAGAATTCATCTGTCCTACTGTTTTTCTGACTTATACTTTATTTTATAAATAATCACTTCAAAGTTATATATAAAGGTAATCATTCTTTGGGGCTGGGCATATATAACTCAGTGGCACAGCACCTGCCTGGCAAGTGCAAGGTCATGAGTTTGATTCCTGGTACCATTAAAAAAATAGAATAAAATAAAAAGTCTGAGTAAAAATAACTATTCCTTCAGTAAAGAAAGGCTGAGTTTAGACTATTCCTAACCCTAACTTGTTGGTTTGGTATCATGGTCAATGATTGCTTCGCCTTACATAGAATCTTTCTTTCTTGGCCTAGAAAATAATCAAGATTTTTGTTCAAGGTTGGGCTATAGCAAACATTGAGTTCATATTTGCTTAGTGAGAAAGTGTTACAGATTGACTTGCATCCTTCTGAAATTCGTATGTTGCAATCCTAACCCTTAGAACCATGGAATGTGGGAAATAAGGTCTTTGTAGATGAAAATGAGGTCATCAGGGTGGGCCGTCATCCAATTACTGGTATTCTTGGGAGAAGAGAGACAAGGACACAGATATCCTCAAAGAAGATTAATATAAAAAGAGAGAAAGAAGGCCACCCACGAGCTAAGGGGACAGACTGTAGAAGAAACCAACCCCGTTAACACCTTAATTTTAGACACACGGTCCCTAGAACTGTGAGAACATGTATTTTTCTTGTCATGCCACCCAGCCCGCATTAGTTTGTTACAGCAGCCAAAGCAAGCTATACAGGTGTGCTTGTTGCAAGACTGACTGAAGTAGCTCACTAATAAATGAAAAGCTAAGTTTAAGGTGGGACATGCTGATGCACACTGGGAGGCTGAGGCAGGAGAATCTTCAGTTTGAGCCTAGCATGGGCAACTTAGCAACTTACAATTAATTTAACTAGATTAAATTAAATTAAATTAAATTAAATTAAATTAAATTAAAGTAAGGACTGGGGCTGTAGCCGAGTACTGGGGTGGGGGAAGGGCGAATAAGTCAATTATTCTTTGGAAACAGAATCTGGTTTGTTTGTTTGTTTTTTAATGTCACTTTCATATAACCCCTGTAAGGATATCCTAAAACTATTGCTGTTTTGTTAATTAATTTTCTAATGGTAACTGCTTTAAATAACAGATAAGTAGGTTGTTTTTAAAATGTTTTTCTCCGTGAAAGTTTAGAAATCTATATACTGAAAAATAACTTGAGCTATGGATATAGCTCAGCAGCTTAAGCACCTGCCTGGCAAGCATGAATTGTGAGTTTGATCCCCAGTACCAAATAAATAAATAAATAAATATAATTTGAGTTAAACATTAGAGTTAACTATTTAATTCTCATCAAGATTTTTTTTAATCTTGCTTAATGGTAAGAAAAATGAATGAATTTTTTTTGGGAGGGGATTTCTTTTGCCACTTTATGTAAACATAAGGAAAGAATCGTAAAATATTTGCCAGACAGACTGAAGGACAAAGTCTGTTAGCTCACGGAACTAAAGGAAAATAAAGTCAATTAGTTACAGAGTAGGTAAAAGTTATTTATGTTTCAGAGGGTTTTTTTCATTTTCTTATTTCTCAAAGTAATTTAAGAACAGGAGTAAGAAGGAAAATAAGGTAAGGGAAAAAGTACAATTTTACCACCTCTGCTCTTGATTTGGTTTATGATCCTCTGTGTTGATTTTCAGTAAGTGGATGAGGCAAAACTCCTTGCAATTGTATAGGTATTATAAAAACCAGTACTTGGCCTGGGAATGTAGCTCAGTTGTGTAAGTGCCTACCTGGCAAACACAAGGTTGTGAGTTCAATCCCCGGTATAAAAAATTTAAAAAAAAGGGAATACAATAAGATAAAAATAAAAGCCAGTACTCTTACATTTACTTTCTTCTTTTGATTTCATATCAGAGTCTATCTAGATCCTTTCATTTTTATAACTTTGTCCTAGAAGAATAAGGGAAAGTCAGCCTATGCAATTAAATGCAAAATCAATGTAAACTGCCCCAAGGAGCCACATGTTGGGTATTAGCTTGTAGAGACAAATGCTTTTTCAGTCCTCTTGTGATTCAACCACTATTGGATACAGAAATTTAAGGCTTAATCTCTATTATCTGAATGTTCCAGTTGTAGGCAGAGTGAAAAGGAATAAAAGGAGTGTTTTCTTCTAACTAGAATGATACATGTTATATTAGAAATATTATACTGACTTCTGGGTATTTTTAGACCATGATAAATATAGCATTCTATGGTACAATAAAAGGCAATTTGTCTTTTGCCCTAAAGTTATGTGTTAACTTTTGTTAAGTTCTTATCTCTCATAAGGTTGGAAGGGGAAAAGCATTTATATCATTGCCAAGCTTTTGGTGGAACACAGTGAGCTCTAATGAATGTATGTGGAGATTATTTTCAGTTTTGTACCTGAAGAATTGTGCTATGTGGGGAATGGTTGTAGCTCAAGCATACAATTATGGACACCTCCTGGATGGAAGCTATGGCTGCTGTGTTCTTGGGAGCCAGTCGTGTGACCTTGGAAAGGTGACTCAGTCATTTCTGACCTTCCTGAGTACTTCAAGGTTGATATGAGGCCTGTGAATGGCTTTAGTTCTTGCCTTTAAGGGGCCTCAGGATTATTGCTCAATGTACAAATCCCTGTGTCAACCAGTGCCACATAGCACTGTTCTTCAAATTAATTCATTGCAATTAATGTAATACACATGTATTTAAAAGTGTATTGACCCCAGAGTTGTTATTTCATTATGTATTATCTTAACAAATGGTCAAAAGAACAGTTTCTAATATGTGTGGAGGTACTTACAGGTTCATTTTTGTGTGTCTTGTTTTGTCTATAAATTAAAAATTGATTCTTGTATTTATAATAGAAAGGAACACTCAGATGCGTTGATCTCCATGGCTCTTACAGCTATGGTGTTCAAACTTTTTGAAGCATGTTAACTATACCTTAGTTTCTCATTATTTCTAAAGGTTTCTCAAAGGTTTACTGAAAGGCTATAATAAAAGAGTTTTAAAAGATGCTCTATTATTAAAGAAGCTCTAAGTGCTGAATCTGGGCCTGAATTACGGAAGGATCTGTTATGGTGGGAATCTGGCCTTCTCTTGGTTCCAACTACAGTCTCTGCACCTTTCATATACTTGTAGGTGAAAGGTACCACGGTATTTGTTGCCGAATGTATCTCTTGGATTAAGATATGTTAAGAATATTAATCATGAATTTTGCTACTTATTTTAGTTATTCTAATCTTGAAGATTTAAGAAAACCATTTACAGATACAACCAATTAGGAAACTAAACATTAAATGCAGTGATTGGCTTTAAAAAGATTACTGGATTTGGACAAAATTATGATTGAAATTGCTTCAAGTTATTTAAATGATTTGAGGATATTTAAAGTGTGACTATTTATAGACTATAACAGAAAATATTCTGCCTCTGGCCCTCAAACTTATGTCCTTTTCACAATGCAAAGTTCATTACCTCTCTATCTGTTCTCAAAGTCTCAGTTTGTTCCAGCATCAGCTTAAAGTCCAAAGTCCGGAGTCTCATTGAAATTAGATGCAAGTCAGACTCAAGGTACTGCTCATCATGAGACAAGTTCCTCTTTAGCCATTGGAGCTTAGGACTGATTTTGTCCACAAGGTGCAAAGATGTAGGTCTATCCGACCCATGTTTATTCTTTAGAATATTTCTAGTGATGAATTATTAATTTAAATTTTATGAGTGTTACCATATTAGAGCATGAGAATTTAACAGGAAAGAAGTCTCACAAAAATGTATTGAGTTTTTATATTTACTGTTTATAATAATGTATCAAAATTTTCAACATTGACTGGTTTTTGGTGTACAGAGTCTAAAAAAACCACCAGAAATAAATTCCCTTGTGAACTACAATGAAAATACCAATATCTCTCTACAAAAAACAAACAAACAAACAAAAAAAACACTTTACCTCAATTATCACACCTATGGCAGTCTGCACACACAACAACAGCATGTTCCATACACATGCATTGCTTAGACTGACAGCACATGTTTTTTGCTTTCCTGGTCTTTTTTGTAGGACATATTTGACTTGCTGTTTTTTCAGGAGGTTCTTGTTACATTATACAGTGTACAGTTGACAGGAACATAAAATATCAATAAAATAAATTATTAAATTCAGTATGTATTTTACGTTTATAATAGACATCAACATTTTCACATCAGCTGTGTACTTCCTTACAAAACCTAAAAGATAACATCAGAAATAAATTCCTATATGAACTACAAAGAAAACACCAATAGAACTCTACCACAAAAGTAAGCTTTGCTTCACCTTCCACACCCAAGGCAGTCTTCACACATGACAACTGCACGTTCCATGCACACATCTCACAATGATAGCACCTGGCTTAGCTTGCCTTTTGTATGTGGCAGTCTTGTCACCTCTCTCCCTGCCTTGTCAGGACCCTCCTGCTATAATGCATAACATGCACTTAGTAGAGAAATAAGATGTCAAAAAAATAGAATATCAAATATGTAACGAGTGCTTAGAATAGACATTAACATGTTTACATGAGATGTTTACTTGCTTACAAAACCTGAAAGATAGCTTCAAAAGTAAAAGCCCATGTGAACTACAATGTAAACACAAACAAAAGTTTATTACAGAATTAAGCTTTGCTTCAACTGTCACACCCAAGGCAGTTGTTGCACATGAGAGTTGCGTGTTCCATAGATAAGTATCGCTTACACTGATAGTTTGATATGTTTTGTTTTCCTGTACTTTCTTGTAGGGCGTGGTTGACATCATTTTTGTTTTTCTGTTGTCATAGTAGTTCTTCGTGATGCTGTGCCTACATGTGCACCAGTGTTTTCCACAATTCTTTTGTGTAGTTCCTTGGTTACAAATATTTTGCTCTGCTATAAATGTTCTCTTAACAGCTCTGATTCCAATCCTCTAAGAATATATTTCCATGATATTTAAAATATCAAACTATTTATGCCACACATGTTTAGGATCAAGTGAACCACAACCACCGGCCAATGCTTTGTGCTCCAAATGACATCCTATCTGCTGCATAACTCATCAACAACATCTACTCCACATTTGGTTTTCTTGTTGAAAGTTTCCATTTCAGGCTTCCATTTTGTGGAGGTTTCTCTATCAGTGTTTTCATCCTGGTGAAACACTGACATCAGCAGTACCAGTTTTCTTTTCTTTACTATATAGCAAACCAATGTTATAGCTCTCTGAAATTCAAAGATGAAAGTATACAATTCTCTGTTTTGACATTGCAATGTTTTATTTGGAATTTCTGCTTTGTTCCAGTGTACAGTCCCTGCAATGGTTAATTTGCGTTCTGTGAGCAAATGTAACATCAACTGGAAACCAGTGACCCAATTGTTGAATGTCACATTCTGATTAGTTTGGGAGATGGGAGCTACAAGTCTGTTCACAATATCATTAGGTTTATTCCTATACGAATAAGGACCTGATGGCTGAGTTCCAGGATACATGTCTAAATTGAAAGCATAATCGTGCCTTTGCGTCTCCAAGGGCATAAATTTTCATGCCATAGTTTGACCCATCTCTTTTCCATAAGTCTTTTACATTCCTGTGATCACCATGAGAAACCAGTGCTAAATACAGCAGATCTATGAATGCTTTCAGTTCGGCTAGTAATGTGTCATAACACATTTTTGAATGTGGCTGTTGGTGCATAGAGAACATTTTACTTGCATTTCAGTCTTTGTATGTTTCACAGCATCTTATAGCATTTTGTCTGTTATAGTTTCCAACATTGTATGGCAGTGCTGGCATTCTGTCCAATATGTTTCACCCCTGCCCAAACCATGACTGTATTTTCAAAACTAGTTTTATAGTTCTAACATTGGATTGTTCCATTTGGTCATGTGGCCACTTTGCAATGTTTCGACTAGTCAAATATGTATTCATGTTACTGTTTTCTTCATCATCTGAATCAAGGAGGTCTGCATTCTCTGTGTCTTTATCAGTCAGTTTGTGCTCCGTTTCACTGTTACAGGAATATTGGCTCACATGGGCAAAATCAAAGTCACCACCATCATCATCACCACCATCATCATCGTCATCGTCATCATCATCATACACCCACAGCACTCTTCCATTATGAAAGCATGTAAAACTTCTCATTAGCAGGTTTTTCTTTTTGCCTTTGTCCACTTCATGTTACTATAATAGAATACCTGAAGCTGAGTAATTTATGAACAATAAAGGCTTATTTGTCACATGGTTCTAGAATCTGGGAAGTCCAGGGACACAGCACCGACACTTGATGAGGACTTTCATGCTACATCATCCCATGGAAAAAAGACAAGGGAAAGAATGCAAGAGAGGTTAAATTTGCTTTATAGTAAGCCCACATTTGGGACAAGGAACTCACTGTCATGATAAGTAAGTAACCCATTCATGAGAACACAGCCCTCTGATTACCTGTGGGACCCCTTTTCCCAATGTATTGGAAATGCTTTCCACTGTATAGAAGTTGGAGGACACATTCAATCCAACACACAGACTATGAATTTCTATGCTACTTTTTTGAGAATAAAGGTTATGAAATACTATACACTCCTCTATTAAAAAAAAAAACAGTAGCAGTTTAAAAATTCCTTTACAGTTAGGAAATGGTATTGACTATAATTATATTGTGAAGAAACATGTGATTGTACTTACATCCTAAGTTGTGACTGAACATTACCAATTTTTCTGTACTTGTTATTAACTAGAGGAACATCATTTCTGATTTCTTTATTTGGGGATCCTAAAACCTTTTTTCCCAAAATGTTATCAGTTGATATTACCATAGTCTGGCTTAGATTCAGAGGTTGGTTTGGCTTTTTGTGAAATTTCTTTGAAGTTGTTCTCTCTTACAAAACTGTCTTCTGAAGCATGAATAGATTTAAATCACTGATGAAGGGAGCATACTTCCCTGATCTGTTGTACTCCGTTCTTGTCTGTTTTCTATTCAGTTGGAAGAAAGAAGAAATGAGTAAAATTAAATCACGCACATGTACATTTTTGCTTCTTTAATTTTAAAATGACTGTTTTGTAAGTTATAACGAAGAGTATTAATCTAGGCATTAGCTTTTTTAAAGTGAGGATTGATTTACCTTGGTACAGCAGTTCTTACCTGGAACCCCGCACAGAATGAGTGTGTGTGTGCATGCATGTGCATGTGTGTGTGTGTGTGCGTGTGTGTGCGTGCGTGCGTGCGTGTGTGTTTTCTCCCGTGATAGGCAATATCTTTTTCCGTTCACCCTGCACTCTTGCTGCTCTATGTCACGGCTGTCTGCTGCTGTGGACAGGCAGCCCCAAGTTAGAAACACTTGACTTGCTGTGAAGGTGGCGGCCAGCGAACATGCCCTGCTCCCACAGGAACTCCATGCAGTCTGCAGAAGCTGTTGGTCCTGGAAACCTGACTCTCCTGCCTGCCTCCTTTGGCAGGTGTCCAGCTCACTAGACCCGTGTAGGCCAGATCCACACCCCAGGTTGTTTCCTCCAATCATGTTGAGAGTCTGCGAGCCTTCAAGGGCATGAGGCTGGAAGGCAAGATTGTGAGAATTGTGTGCTATTCATTTACTATGCTCCAGCTGAGAAAGGACATCTGAGCTAATTTAGAGATGTCCAGTTTATTTGCAGTTTAGTTGGAATGAAAAGAAACATAGTTCAAGGGTCAGTTTTATAGATTAGCATTCAAGTCCATTTGCATGTTTGTGGCTTCTTATGTGTGTCTTATTTCTCACATTAGATTTCAATCTGTGGACGCAAATACGCTTGTTTAAATGTGTCGAAAGTCATTGTTGTTTATGCTTATACATGTAGTTGATTCCATGAGTATCAATATATTCCTCCTCCACCTCACCCTCCAAAAGAAAAGAAATTATGTGTTACACCTCATGTGATACGGTCTCCTTTCTCTTTAACCTATTTTTTTGTCAATTTAATGTAATAAATGAGTTACTCCTCACTCATTAAAACTAATTAATCAGGTAGTATTTAATTTTCTCCAACTTATGTCTGATTTAACATTTTCATTCTGCAACCTGGTTACCAAAGGGTCATCTTTCCATTTGGACAAATCAGGTGTATCTGTGGAAAAGCTGGAGTTTATAAATTTTACATACTACTTTTTTGAGGAGAAAAAAATTAAAGAGGGCAATAAAATTCTAAGCATGTATAGCTGCGTCTGTCTGTCCTTCATATAATACAACACAGCTGTAATTTCCATCTCTGTCTTCCTTAAGACTAACATGGTGAAACTTGTGGTCAACCTTGCTTTGACTGTTGTGTCTTTTTTCTTTCTTTCTTTCTTTCTTTCTTTCTTTCTTTCTTTCTTTCTTTCTTTCTCTCTTTCTTTCAAGTTGCTGAGCCTGTAAAGATTGGAGCAGGTGAATTTGTAGCTCAGCAGAATGTGATGGCAGTTCAGTGGTGTTGTCACAAATTTTTTTACAAAAAATATAACAATGCTACATCAGAGGAATACATATTTGGGTTTTGAGGCATTTGAGATGTAGGCAGAAGAGGATATTTTTTCTTCTTAACCCATTGCAATGAAAAGCATGGATGAAGATAGTCCAGGAGTAAAAACCCAGTGTATCTGACTGATGTTTGCAAGAGGGCAAGATGCCAGGGGAGCTCAGATCCTGAGGTTTGTTTGTGTTGGCATGTGGCATGTATAGAGAGCATTTAAAAATGCCCTGGCATGTGAGAGAGCCAGAAGATGCTTTCAGTACTCGCACCCGGTTACTGTTTCTATTCAAACATGTGCTTTTGCTTTCTGTAGGCAGGTCTGGTGTGTTTACATCATTACATCGTGGGCGTCCTCATGTCATGCGTAGGGAGACTGGCTCTGTGCTTTATCATGCTTCTCTTCACAGGGACGCACAGTCTTTGTGCGCTCTGCATCAAACTCATCTTTCATTCTGTCTTTTGTATCTTTTGCAAGGAAATTGATCTCATAAAGAATGCTATCAAATTTATCAATGGGCAAAGGATACCATTTCAAAGTCTAAGTAAGAGACATAAAAATGATGCAATCGTCAGTTTGTCTATATTCACAGTGCTGCTTAGCAGAAAATATTAAGTCAGCCTGCTTGCTGTTAAATCACTCAGGGCATAACTAGCCAAAGAATTTCACAATGTGGATAACCTCCAGCCCTCTGACTGTATGCAAAGTAGGAGGCCTGAATGAGAGCATTGTGTTATAAAACCTTAAGCGGGAGCAAGACTAAAAAGCCCAATCTTGCTGGTTATTTTGGAGAGTCAAATGCTGTCTAAGAGAAGAGAACTCATTATGACTCAGTTCCGTTAATTAGACGTAAATTACCATCTTTTGTTTGATACAAAAGAAGGTAAAGGGAACTCTGCAAGACCAGAGGATCCAGAAATTCTAATGAGATGAGAGCACAGGCTGGGAAACTTGAGTGAATACAAGAAGCCATTCAATGTGCGGCAAGCCCCTGGTTTGTCTTGTGTATGAGCAAGAGGCGAAAACATACATCTGTAATTGTTCAGATTCATATACTATTTACAACCATGGTCAATGTCCCCACAGAACTCAGAGAGTCCTGATATTGTCAGGATGTGAGGCTGACCCAGGAAATACTCACTTTGTTTTCCATCCCTAAATACACTGAAGATTTTTGTTATGTACCCTGTCATTCTCAATGGGATACAGAAGGCCCCTAGCATGACTGAATGATAAGCAAATAAACCTTTTACTTAAAAACAATGAAGCCTTAATAAGTAAAGGAAATGAGCCAAGTTCGAGCAGGAGATTTAAGGAAGGAAACAGGTAGAGGAATTGTTTAAGCACAAGATAACTGGAGAATGATAGAACTTGAACATTTGAAAGGACTCTGGTCATTCTGGAACTGAAAACTCTACTTAAGTAAGTCAAGAAAATAATGACCCCATTGATCCTTTCATTAGAACCCTACAAACACATTTTCTTAGTTCTGTCAACTTCTCAGTTACAAACCAGGTTGTTCCAGGGTAAACTTAGCTGCACCGTTTCTGCCTGCTAGAAGGTTGAGTTCTCCCCTGTGGCAGACGAAAATTAATGTGGTCTCTAAGGTCTTGTATTCTGGTCACTAAATGACATTCATTCTTATACAAGTGTATAATTGAGTGGTGAACGAGATTCCAGATGGATAATATTCATATTCTTTTTCAGAGAAGGTAGGTACAGTGGGAGTTGTTAACTTTTATCCTATGGCATTGAGTATCCTGTTGTTAATTCATAGGATCTAAGGACTAATGTCACAGGAAATTATAATGAGTGTATTACAAGTGATTAATCAATTCATTCATTCAGCACTTTAAACATCTCCCAACATATTGTTATGCACTAGGGATTCAAGGATTACTGTGACTGCGGTGCTGAGAAAAAAGATTAGAGAATATATGACCAGATAAGGCCTTGGAGGGATGATCATTTTTAACAAGTTTATGGCCTGTGTACAGAAAAATTTAAAGAGAGAAGTTGAAAAAAAGAAGAAACTGGGGATAGCATATGTGTTTATTTCGATTAGAGTCAAAGTTCATTTTGCAGTCATATCCAGAAAGTCTAGGACTTCTCTCAACCAGAGTGCTAGGGTCAGGAGTGAGTGTGGGGATTTCTACTTTGCAGTACAATGGTAGGGAATTGAATTTTGAGCATAAATCATGACCCTCATCTGCCTGGTTAAGCTGCGAGTTGAGCCTGGGCCCAATGAGAGATCAGAGTCATCCCAGATGAGACTAAAGAAAGATCTGGAGGAAGTTAGACAAAAAATTTTGTGGTTACTGATTACCCAATCAGGACGCAAGGCAAGCACTGAAAGATGCACACCGCTGGGAGATTTTCTTCCAGAAGCTTCCAGCTACCTCATTTGAAGAAGAGTTGGCATTTTGCTGTATTGATCCCAATTTGGAGGCTTTGTGGGTGGTTAGGTTGAAGGAACAGGACCACAAGAAAGTGATAGTTGTTTCACTGACCAAGGTGCTGGTAAGGGCAGGCTGGGACTCAGCTATGTTAGATGCATTGATCAACCATGAAGAGGTATACCTGTGTCCTCATATACTGTCATGTTTTTTGCATTTCCATAATGCTTTGCGGTACTGTTCCTTCTTCACTCCTGTAGGAAATGGTGTTGAACTTGTCCACCTTCTGCATGGGATTTGGAGAAACTGGGTAAAGAGAAGGAACTCTGGTCATTTCTCAGTTAGTTGGCCACAGGTGAAGACACAAAAAGCCACTCTTGAGATGTTGGCATTTCTTACTACTCTTATTACTTTGCACTCTTCAGTCCTGTAAACACAAAACAGAAGAGAAATAACAAATGCAACAGACACAGCCCTCCACCTGTTGCTAGACTTCTGGCTTTTTTGCAGACCCTGTTCCACTGATTTGTGGCTTCAGTATTGCCAGTTCTCAGACAATGTAAGAATGGTAAGCAATTGAATGACTAGGTGTAAAAGATCAGAGACTAGGAAGTATGCAGAGAATCAAACACAGGGATTTCGTGGTTGCTCGTTCCTACCATGCCGTGCTGTATTGTTGGTCTTTGGTCATTTGAATTTGTCAGACAAAAGTCTTCATGGCTGATTTGCTTACTGGCTACCCGGAAAGGCTTCAGATTCTGTGTGAGCAAAGCCAGACACAGCTTTATAAACTCAGCAAAATTGCTCTCTGCTGAGCTCAGCAAAGGAACAGTAGGACTCACTAAGCCAAAATACTTACCTTCCCACCACACCCATGTGAAAATGTGAATACCAGTTGTTGCTCAGGGCTGCAGTAATGTGGCATCAAAATCCTAACTTTAGGACAGTGATCGCCCTTTGTCCTGTTTGTTCCTCTTTCCAGACGCCTCAACAAACCTGTTTTATTTCATTTGACTGTCATGGGTATTTATATTTACAGTCAGCCTTAAACTTGTCATCCCTTTATGAATGAGAGACTGTATTCAAATCACACTTCCGAGAAGTGTTGGGAGTTGGCGTAGTACACTTTGACCGTCAAATAAGAAAACTCTTGAGTGTTGACTTCTGCTCAGCTTTGTGACCTTGAGTACCTCACTTACTTCTGAGAACTTAGTTTCCTGAGTCATAAAATGATCACTAAGGCTTTTCTAGCTCTTAATACTTCCTCTTTTGTTTTAAAGTTCTGTTGGAAGGGTTTTTAAAATAGTTTACTTTTCTTGCTGTACTCTACTGTATTCAGTGTGATCCAGCTTTTTTTTTTTTGCTAGTATAACAGTGCTTATAATCAAATGTAGATGATTCATATTTATGCTGCATCACAGCCGTTCCTTTCCACTTAGTCTTCTGCTTACCAGGTGACTTCATTTGCCTATTCATTAGTACTTCCAGCACTAGGTGGACTGGGATAATGAAATATGGAATGCTTGCAAGGCACTGCTACAGTGTTGGCCCCAATGCTGAAAATGACTTTCTTGGGAGTTTTATCTTTAGTTACTTAATTGTACTACCCATGTCTCCAGAAAGTAATCGAGAGAATGGCCCTGCAACAAATCAACAGCAACAGCCATGTTTTACCAGGCCTTTTCCCTAGGAAGTCCATAGTCAGAAAATTTAATATCAGCATTCTTTTCTGCTCCATTGGCATAAATTGTTCTTGCTTTTAGGCAGCGCAAAGATATTTTTAGACCCTATTAGATTAGTTCACTATGAAGAAGATCAGCTAACACTAACTTTGTGATCATAGATGAGGGGAGGTAAAGACCCTTCTAGTTGGTGCAGTCCACTCCTTCGCTGGTGCTGAAATATTCACTTTCAGAAATGGTACTAACGCTGATCTGTGGATATTAGCAATGCTTTTTCCCTGTTCCTTTCCTGTGTTCTAAAAGATTGTGTCCTAAATGAATGTGTGTGTGTGTGTGTGTGTTTGTGCACACATGCATCATGTGCTTCACACATGCTAAATATGGGCTCTTTTATTGAGCTACTCCCAGTCACTAAATAAGGAAAAACTCTGAAAAGTGTGTTTTTCATTATATGCAAGAAACTAAAGCTTAAGTCCAATTAAGACAACCACCATTTAAGGAACAGCTGTGTGGTCATAAAACAACATGTGTAATGCACCATTTTATCATCTGATACAAAATAGAATTAATGAGACGATAAGAATTGCTTTCTCAATCTTTAAGCAGGTTGTAGGAAAAAACGTAAATTAATTTTTGGGTGGGGGTGCCTATAAAATTCTCTGGTGTGACAAAAATACTTAAGAATTTGATCTCTGTTTGTTAATTTGTATCAACCTGTGTTACGATGTCTCTGGTGAAAAAGTACAACTGTGCCTCTAAGTATTTTGGTGCCATTTAAAAAATCTAGATAGCCTAAATTGACTGTTATCCTACAATGAGAAGTATTCCTATCACTCATCTAGTCACAATAAGCTTGTGAGCAGTATACAATAAGATAGTATAAGGATGTGAACTTAATTTTGGACTTGATTATGTGATATGAAGAGATGATACTGAAAAATATGAAGCTAAAGAGAAGGTAAAGAGGAAAATACCAGGCTATTGCTTCTTTACCTGCATATGCTATGCATTTTGAGCAAATGAAATACCCCATTCAAAATGTTTCACCTTTGGAAGTGTTACTCACTTTCATTTCACTACTTTGATGGTAAGTTGTGTACGAGGTCCTGTAGCCACTGAGCTAACCATTTAACTGTTGTAAACTTGTACAGACATTTTTTAGCATAGAAAAGTCACTAATTTTATAAATGCATCATAATCATTAGCAAACTTTTATGAGCCATGTGAAGTCAGATGATTTTTCTCCCATAAAGCATTGCTACACATGATGAATGAAATTATAATTAATAGTGTACTTTTCTCATGTCCTAAGGAAATTTTATTTTTGTAGGAAGATCTAAGAACTTAAAGATTGATAATACTGACTTTGAGATAAACTGACATAAAATATTACAATGAGTGTACAAATTAAAATACCTGTTTAGACAGAATTCCTTGTAATTTCAAAGTGTTTTCTAAAAGTTGATATTAATATGTAGCTTTTATTTCCTGTTTTTTAATAGCTTTTCTCAAGTCTTCAACAGTAAGGAAATCAATATTTATTTATAGTACATTACAGGTGTAAGGTAGGATCTGTCATCTGTCCTAATGGTGTGAAATACAGCTAGAGAGAATAACTATCATGAATAAACAATTAAAAAGTAATTAAAGCCTAAACTGTTAGAATTAAAGGAATCCAGAAAAGGAGATCTTGTGCTGATTCAGATAAGTAAATAACATCTTGAGCTCAGTTTTCTTTTGTTTTATTTTTGCTGTTTGGGGATTGAACCCAGGGCCTTGCACATGCTAGGCAAGTATTCCACCAATGAGCTACAAACCCAACTCTTTTATTTTATTTTATTTTAAGACAGGGTCTCTGTAAGCTGCCCAGATGATCTTCCTACCTTAGCTCCCCAAGTGGTGATTACCAGTGTGCAGTACCATATCCTGCTTTGAGCTGGCTTTTAAACGATGATCCTGTAGCATACAAAAAATCATATTAGGCATATGATTAGTATCCACAGCACCCTTTTCTAGATGAGGAGGACAAGGCACAGGGTTTAATTCTTCACTCTTGATGGTATAGCTGCTCAGGGGCTTTCTTGCTTCTGGGAAAACAGACTTTCTAGCTGCAAGCAGTGCTTGAAAAAGAGGTACCAACATAGGCACAGTCGTGAGCTGAATGATACAGGAAAGCTGGTGAAAGGATGAGTTGAAGACCTTTTCGAATTTACTATTTTTCCTGTACTAGAAGGGGTAGAGTAGCCTACGTGCTCAGGAGTGTGAGTTGCATGTTCCCAATGTGCATCTGAAAGAATGCAAGAAATGCAAGATGGAAGAATGTTGGATCTTCCCAATTTCCTTATAATATTTAAATTGGATTGGTCGTTTGTTTAAATTTTACTGTGAGTATGGTTTCACAGATAAGCTAAGCCGTAAGTATTACACAAAGTAATCTCTGTTAAGATTTATGATAACTTGTTACATTGTCTTTATACAATCAGAGGTTTCAGGTTCTGAGTTTTAGAAGTATTTCTTTTTCCTCTGTTGTCTTGTACTTTGTTAATTTTGAGAGACAGAACTATTAAATTTTTGTGCTATGATACCACAATTTAATTTTAGAAGTTGAGGTATCTTTATAACAGGAACCAATTATAACTGTAAACCTGTATTTAACATAATTTCTATTGAACTTAGTTTTTAAAAGGTAATAAGGGTTATTTTGTGTTGCCCTATTAAATGGGAAATGAAAACAGAGATTTCCTTATTCTGGTGTCATTTCTGATTTTCAGCATCTATCCTGTGAAACTCTAGGCTCATGTTAGATTGTGGGTTAGTGACCTTCTCTATGCATTGTTAATTCTCTCTTTGGCCTTACAGTCTTTATCTTTTTGCTTTGCCTTTAAGGCTTCCTCTACCCTCAAGTAAATTAATTACCTGAACACTCTTGTCTGTCTTTTGAATATCAACTCAGGCCTCTTCTCGAGGAATCTGTCAGTCACTAAATCTTCTTAGGGTCCCAGAATCATATTGTGGTAAAACCATTTTAGAGATTTTCAGTTTATTGTTTGATATACAGAGACATTTTTCTAGTCTCAAGTTTCTTTTTGCTAAGATTCTAATTGCTGTTGAGTATTTTTTTCCCTTGTAAAATAATGCAGTTTTTGATGAATCAATTAATTCCCTATGATCACACAACTTTTTCTCAGGAAAAAGACAATCACTTTAAAAAACTGCTCCTGACTCTGTGTGCTAGAATAAGGTCTCCATCACATATCTTTGCCATCACAGTGCATGTACGTGGTTTCAGGACAGTGCCTTGCCCTACAGGGCTCTCCCCTTCTTAATGACCTGTCATCTTGCCTCTGATTTGATAGTAGGACTAGAACTGGGAATCTTTACCACTTTAAACTGTTGACCATCAGAATCTTTCTTGTTTTGCTTTTTTTATAAATTATCCTACAGAGGCAAAAATATTCATTGGCATCTCTTAAGAAGCAGAATAATTTCCATCAAGGAAAAGTAGACAGCTATAGAATGAAAAATTGAAGAGCCTCAAACACATCTGAACACATATTCAGATTGAAGACAAGAAAGAGCATGGTAATGATGCTTACCTTCCACCAGGCCTGTGTTGTAAAATATGTTGTCCAGAAAGTGCCACATTTTAAAAATTAATTGAGAGGTAAAAGAACAGAAAACATGACTATACAACAAAAGGTTTTCGTAATAAGCAAGGAGGGTGTGAAATACTATTTGTCTTCATTTTATTTATGAAGATTAAGGGAATTACTTTTTAACTGCAGCTTTAAACTAAGTGAAGGAAGGGAATTGTAGACGATTTGCATAGCTAAATATTAGACTACTTTATTCTTTATTTAACAAATATTTGTTGAGCACTTACTAACTTGCTAGCTGCAGAGGTAAATAAGAAACATTCCTGGAGGCTTAAGGAACTGAAAAATTCATTAGTAAAACTAAGTAAGCAAATAATTGCAGCTCCAAATCAGTTTTCCTGATTAGTGTGCACAGGAGTGATGTCATTAGTGTCCAAAAGAAAGTCCTTGTCTAAGTTATCTGGAATTTGATTGTTCAACCCAATGTGAAATAAGCTTTTCACAATGGGTGGAAAAGGGAGCAGCAGGATTTGGGTGCATAAAAGACTAGGATTAATCTGCGGGGGAGGGGGAAGGGGATAGAAAGCTTTTGATGTGTGGAAATGTTTTCCTAGGGTCTTGAAATCTAAGTAAGTGTTTTTCAGCTAGAGAAGGATATTTCAGGCAGAAAATTCAATGTGTGAATGCCTGAGTGCTTGAAAGAATAATGTATTAGAAGGGAGAATTTAGTGTAGTGGCAGAATGAAATATGGGCAGAGAACCAAATATGGGACAGAAGCAGGCAGATAAGGTCCAGAAAAGTGCCTTTCCTGATGTTCTTGGAGTTAATGTTTTGAGAGCATCATTCACTGCGTTACTCTCATATCCCAGTTAGTCACCAACAATGTTCTTGACTTACTAAATCTTTCATTACCACCTGGCCCTCTACCTTTCCCACCTGTGAAGTTCAGGTATTCTTCTTTCTTCAAACATTAATAAATCTCCACTTTCATTTATATGTGCACTTTCTTTGCATGAATTAAGTAGTATATTGTTTGTCTAAGACAGGATGCTCAGCCAACTCATCTGGAAAGCTCTGTCATGTTTGGAGAAGCCATTCAGTTAATTTGGAGAGTTCTAAGGGCACAGAAAAGGTCTTGAAAACACGTTGAAAAATTTTAACTTTGAAATCTTTTTCATGTCAAGTGATAAAGCAAAAAGAATGCATAAATCCTACAGGCAAGGAAATTTTGCAAGTATCAGAATATATGCTATGAGACAGATGTCTTGTAGTACAAAGTCTGTGTCCAACAGAGAATAATCAGTCTTGAACGTCATAGTCAAACATTGCCTTCCCTGGAGTAGCTATAGATTTGATTTGGTGTCTAGAATTTTGCAAAGCTTCTACTTTATAGAGATGTTAGTGACAACCATCATTCCTTTGTGTGTGTGTGTGTGTGTATGTGTGTGTGCACATACACGTGCATATGGGATAAATTTTTTTTTTTTTTTTTTGTGGCACCAGGGATTGAACTCACAACCTTGCGCTTGCCAGGCAGGCACTTAGGCCACTGAGCTAGATCCCTGGCCCTGGTATTTTTGAGACAGGGTCTCACTATGCTGTTCAGGCTGGCCTTGAGCTCACTCTGTAGCCCAGGCTGGTCTTGAACTCACAACGATCCGCCTCTCTCAGCCTCCTGAGTGCTGGGATTACAGGCGTGAGCCACCACACCTGGCTGGGATAATTTTTTTTAAATTAATTTATTTTTTTTTACTGATTTTCAGAGGATTTCTAGAATTTAAAATATGACATTTCCAGGATTTCAGATAGCAGTAAAGGAATGTTTTGGTCTAATATAAGCAAGAATATTTCAATGTTCTAGTTTTATGTATTAAGGATTTGTTTCAATATTCTTTCACTTTTGATCTGATAACATGTTCTTTTATATTTTCATTTTCTTGAATTAAGAGATTCTATAAATGCCTGATATAATTCATTCACTGACTACTCCGAAAATTATGACTTCCTGCTGTTATAAACAAGCAGAATAGTGTTCTGTTACTCACTTAATAATCGTTTCTAGTTTTTGTAGTTTTAAAACAGCAAATATGTTGGCCAACTAGGATGACAGTAGTTATTTAAAACATGAAGGATAAAATTAATATTTGTCTTCAGTTTGGTTTAAATGCAAACTATGTAGCACCAAGGTATTTTTTCTCATTTGATGATGATAACTAATGATTAGGATAATAACAATAATCAAAAAGGCAAACTTTTATTGAAAGCAAGTGACAGACACACTTTAGAGTATTTTCCATACATTATGTCATTTAATTTTCACAATTCTTTCCTGTCTCTCTGAGACTGGCAGAGTTGTTTGGGTATACTCTTGTAACAGAGACCTGCTAAATTAATCAACACAGTTTTCAAGCTTGAGAAGTAAAGGGGTCTCTTTTACTTGGGATTTAAATTATATCATATTAGTTACAAATGTGCAAAACAAAAAAAAGTTTAATCTTTATTGGTATATATGACACATGATTGTAAAAACAAAGTAACTTTAAACACATGTCAAAAAGACCTAAAGTGATATTAAAATTGAAATTAGAGTTTATGTAATATCAAGAATAATGTTTTGTCAAGACTACTGACATTTTGGTAAATTCCTCCTCAAATCACAAAGTAAAACTATTTTGGTGGACTCAGCA
Organism: Cuniculus paca; assembly: GCA_004365215.1. NCBI lineage: Eukaryota > Metazoa > Chordata > Mammalia > Rodentia > Cuniculidae > Cuniculus > Cuniculus paca. The sequence continues at coordinate 1,970 of RJWT010005249.1, read as the reverse complement.
TTCTCATGCACGCACATGTCATTTGATGGCTGAGTTTCCTCACTACTCTTCAGACTGGCTCAAAACTTCATTCAGCATTGTATGGCATCATTTCCCATTGTTTCACACAAAGGCATCATCTACATATTAAGGTCACTTTTACGTGACTACTTTGTTCCTCTGTGTCCATGTGGATACAAGTGGCTATTAAGTATTCTAGTTCACTTGAAAATTTATCATGTGAATAAAATCCAAAGATGAATTTTTAAAACTTCTTGTAGAGAATTTTTTGTCTAACATAATTCTTTGGGCAAATCTCAGTGCCTCTCATGTACTGCCTACTCTCCAGAACATGCAAATGGGATTAATTCTGTGGAAATAATGTGATAATGAATGGCTAGGTACTATGCTGTACTCTTTATAAGCAGTGTCCCATTGAATCTTGCAGTGACCCCAAAAGTTAGATACCCTTGTCATCCCTCTTTTGTGGATAAGGATACTGAATCTTGGACATTTTGGTAAATTCTTCCTCAAATCACATGGCCAGTAGAAAAATAAACCTGTTTTGAACTTTGGAGCCCTCACTCCAGAAGCTTCCTTGTAGACTTTATTCCTTTGTCAGTAAGATAAATGCGTGTAATGCACCCTCCCTGTGTACCAGGTATCAGACCAAATGCTTCTGTTACATAATAATATTTACAACACTCTCCACAGAGTAGATTTTTGTCTCCTGCCTTCAGAAAACTAAGATATTTCAAGGTCATCCGTACCCTATCTCCCTACATCTTAAAAGATTTTTTTTTAAATGTAAAGTTTCATTGTAAGGGATAGTCTTAAAAGCAAACTCTAAAATAGTATTTTCATATTCTACCACTTGATTTGTAATTTTTAAAGAAAAAAAATCCACTAATATATCTTGTATTTACATTGATTCTTTGAAAATAAACAGTTTTTAAAATGTCATTAGAAACCAGTCCTGTTAAAGGCCTTTGTGGGCTGTGAACCTTGACAAAGGATATGAAATAAATGCCTGGTGAAATGAACTTCTCTACATTAAAAACATTTCTGGTCAGCAATTTTTGTGGCAAATCTATTGTTGTAGTAAATATTTCATTTACTAATAGGGCTATTTGGGAGAAGATTTGTTTACACTAGAGAACCGAAGAAAATGTAATCCAAATTACAGGCATAATGATTTTCATTAACATTCTTTTAGTTCATTCTGGCATAGGTGCATCCACAAAATTAGGAGTTTTCTTGAAAAAAATACCCTGTATCATCTAAATAATTTATGTGACGTTAATGACAATTTACATACATTAGTAGGGACTCCAGATAGGGGTATATGTGTGTGCATATTTGTATGTCTATGTGAGTATATTGGCTGAGTATCCTTTATTCAAAATTCTTGGGAATAGAATTGTTTCAGATATTAGAGAATTTTTAGCTTTGTAATATTTCTCTGTGTGTGTATATGTGTATATATATATATCTGATTGAACATTCCAGATTTGAATATCGGAAATCTGCAGTTTTCCTAAAAGTGAAATTTGTTAAGTATCATTTCAGTGCTCAAGATGTTTTGCATTTTGAAGCATTTGGATTTTTGGGTTGAACTTTTACCCTATATGAGTGATAGTGAACCTTTTAAAGCCTTCAGTGATACACAAGGCCTGCTGCAACATACATGCCGTAGATTCGCCACCACTGAATGGAGATTTATACATAGACATGTGTGGAACTCATGAATACAGCTAAGGTTCGTGTACTTTTGAACATTGATCGCTTTAATCATTTGAATATATGATACTACTCATATTACACTTCAGAAAACAGAAATCACCTTATCTGTGAAAAACTATTGAAGCTTTTTGAATTGATTGCTGTTGTTTGAAGGATAACACATTTTACTAGTAAAAATATCATGAAGATCACAGTTTCCCTATGTTTCTCCCTTATAAGGCTTTTATGGAACACTGTTGGTTTGTTTT